>JAQGAF010000040.1:0-106905 GCA_034687865.1 Kryphioiulus occultus | reverse complement strand
GTGTGCCCATCCGCAAATGACTACCAAAACCGGTTTTTCTGGTTTTGATAGCCATTGCTCACGCGCACACCAATTATTAAAATTCAATTAACAACTACTTTTTAGGATTGACACCCCCTAATGCCATGAATGCTGGAAGTTAAATTAAATGATAAAAATATGGGGGTAATTAGCTTGTTCTATAAAAAGCCAACATTATGCTAAGCTATTCCCTTTGTACATTATATACAAAAAAAATTGGAAGGATTTTTTTTTTTGGGAGAAAACTTCACTGAGTATACAAGTACATGTATACAGTTTTGTATCATAACATTGAATTGCAAGTGCCTGAAGCCCCAAAATTAGTACATGTACATGTACTTCATATATGTTTTTTATGCTGTCTACTTCTTTTTCCACTGAAATAAATGTATCCAAACAATATTGTTTAATAAACTGTTCAGATCTTCCCCTCATGAAAAGTTGATTTCCAGGTACTTATAGTACAGCCATAGAGTAGAAATGTAGGCACAGCGTTATGGTTTGGCACCCTTCAATTACAGTCACAGCACACAAGTACAATATACAGAAGGTAATGGCTTTATTTAGTTAACAGGAAAAATCACCACAGGAGTGTGATTTGAAAATGAGAACAATATGCAGTAGGAAACTAGCCCGTTGCAAATAAATGAAATGAACATCGTTCTCTCGGCCTCATAATCATCAAGTGCTGCTGTTGTTGTCATTGTCATAATCTGACACTAATAAAGCATGGTGTTTTACCAACTTTGAAAGCATTTAAGGTTAAGCTGTTAAAATCTCAATTACACTGATAGCTGTTACAGTGGAAAATACTGTTGAACCACTTGCAATTCTAGTTGACAATAGCTGTGCACAGCAAAAACAAGTACCAGTAAATCATTTAGATCCAAAATGTTACTTTTTCCTTCCACCACGCTCCTTCAGCTGCAGCTGGACAACTGTACTGGGCAGGATATTATAAAATGCCAATGAATTGGAATCTTTGAAAAAGAGGCCCTAAAATGACAATCAATGACAAAATGTTCAATCAACAAATTCATTCAGCTGATAAACTATGATTTGCTAAAGGTACACTGACCTCGTACTGAAGTTTTTGTTTCCCAGATGGCATGCCAATTTGCTCGTGAAGCTTGGCTTTGATAACAGACACCTGTAGATTGAGATAAAAAATCATTCTTGAGGAATAATGCTGGAAAATAATGATAAGACAAACCAATTCAACTTAAAATGGCCATACCGGTTCTGTAAGTGGCAACGTCACATTAAGCATTTGCCCATTCAGTTTCCATTCAGATTTATCCGACATGTTGGGTATTTGCACCTTGAATGTAACTGTGCCCTAAAGAAACAAATGGTTTGAAAATGATTAATAAATGCTTCTAATCGTGAATGTAAAATGTCAGCAAACCGATAACTTACACTGTGTTTGCGTAGGAATTCTGCTTCTGAAATCAATGAATCTTCAGTCTTCTGTTTTTTGGTTGGTGGTTCATCAGGCGGAGGAGGGTTTGGTGGCAATGGAGGCGCTGAAGGTGGTGCAGGCACCGAACCGTAAGGCGATTGCGGTGGCATACCTGGGGCCATAGGTGGGCGAGGAGGAATAGGTGGTCTGGGAGCCATTCCTAACATAAGAGTAATGTAAGCAACACGATTAGAAACTACCAAACAAATCATTTGTCAAGCTATTAACTGAAATGAAACTGCAGCAATCCCATAAACACAATATACTAGCATAACAATGAAAGCATAACTAAAAACTCTTCATACAGACAGCATCAAGCTTCAATAAATTCAATTTACAACGATGATGGTGTAAAATTAGGTTTGTGGATTATACCTCCCCTACCACATAGGTACAGTTGAATTGAATGTAAAATTGTCTTGCAAAAGTAAGACAACATATGCAAACTGATCTAGTCTCATTACAATAATTAACAGTAGCTTAGCACATGCATAATGCAACAGTAATAAAGCGGGCATAAACAATAAACGCCTTCATAAAGAATAAATCATAAAATACAAATAAAATAAAAACAGAACGACATTTACCATATGGATACATTAGCTCATGAGTCTCACCCATCATACTTGGTGGGCCCATCGGAGGCGGGCCAACAGGTGGGCGCGGCTGCATCATCATCACCCCTTGGGGAGCGAGAATGGGTTGGGGCATTTGTTGCATGGACTGCATCGTAGGAGGTCGTGCCGGAGTGATAATGGCTTGACTTGGAGGAAGCGTAGGTGGGGCAGGGTTTATCGACATTGAAGATGTTGCTGGCGTTTGAGGAGGCAGAGGAGGGGGTTTCATCGGTGCAGTGCCTGGGGGTGGAATAGGCGGTTTAGGAGCCATTGATAGAGAAGACTGTGGTTTTGATGGACCAATTCGCTCCTTCTCTTCATCTGGCCTAAAAATGTACAGAAAGTTTATAAATTTCCTTAAACATCTATGTTTAAAGCAAATCCAAACCATACAAATCAATCGAATGCAGTAATAAAAAATTGTACGAAATAACTTCTTACAAAAGCCCTTTCACTTTGTGAATTTGGTGAATCTGCTCCTCGATAGTAATGTTAGCCCGGGCGGCTCGAGTAGCTGCTTCCATACTAGCTGTGTGTCCATCCCACGTCACTTTATCATCTCTGCGCTTATCTTCTTCGCCAATTTTCTTACCGATTGCAGTTTCTTCGTCACCGATACCGAAAATATCAGTACGACGTTCGGCCAACTGCTTAAGACTACTTTCAATGGCAGAACCTGTTTCAAATTTAGACCATATTGAGCACTGCAGGCAGATTAAAAGTGCATCACAATTCATAGTAAACTTCTACACAGACCTGCAGCATAAACCTCTTCCTGTTGCATTTTCTCGTTCATTGCCCGATCACGCTGTTCAACCCATCTTGGGTCAAGCAACCCGATTCGCATATGCTCTTGCACTTTGTTAACAGGAATCTTTTCGCCAGTAATAGGAGAAATCAAATATTCATCTGATGCAGGTGCACGATGAGTCTTGGATGCTATAAAATGGAAGAAGAAAAATTAATATAACCAGGGAATATAACACAATGCTATTGCACAAATGGGACACAAACTTGCCTTTAGGATCGTAATCCTTGCGAATAAGAACTTGTTCTGGATTAGGTGGCAACAACGGTGGCTGAGAAGCGCTGGCAGCCGATGGATTTGTGGTTTTGCTTCTACTTGGACGTTCATCATCGTCCGAAGAGTCCTCCTCCATGTCTTGCACCTGGATGAGCGACATGACACTTATAAAATCTTTGTAACACTAATTGCACCATGCACCAAGCACACTTCTCATTATGATTTTAAAAAAGTACCTGAGTGTTGTCCAAGTTTGTGTTACGCCTATCATCCTCAGCTTCACTCAGTTCCTGGTCAGATTCAACTTCCATCTTGTCATCGTCACCCAGCTCATCAAACCGTTCCTGGGCCAAAACACGAGTGCCAACTTCCTCTGGTGTTGTTGGTGGTGGAAACTGGCCTGTTTTTAAGGTGTACAAAAATTACTAAGGAACAAGTACTCTTGACAAGATTTTGTCCAGGTTTTCAGAAGCATCGCTTACCGAACACTTAAGAAAACAATTTTCAGGTTACACGTGTGTGTAAAATGTCAAATATTTATGATTTCTGCATCACAATACAGCGATTGTTATTATTTCGACATGCAACCACTGTTGATGTTACAAAAATAAATTCATAATATCTTAACAATTGCAATATCATACCTTGTTCATAAGACTGATAGTCAACAGTTTCAACTATCACAAAATCGTGCCAGTCAATTTGGGCATATGCAACTAAATAAGAAAATTAATTTTAAATATTCACATATATAATTTTAGCAATGTAAAAAATAAACAGAATACAAAAACTAATAATGTATACCTCTTTCTCGTTCAGCTTCCTCTTCTTCACGTCGTTTTTGTGCCTCGATCAATTTAGTCCACTGGACACGGTACTCAACTTGTTCAAGTACCTAGGAGACAAACCATTTCGTTTTTAAACGTTCTATTATACAATTGGTTCTTACCATTGGTTATAAACTTACCGCTTTAGGATCACCGGATTCCTTCTTGAGTTTATTCATCAGATCCTTAGGAGGAATAAGTACTTTTGTGTACTGTTCCAGCAATTTGGTGAAATAATTAAAGAGACTGTGCTGAGGCCGTAGGAAGTCGAACTGATAGTTGCGCTGCTCTCGGTTCATCAAGTTGGTTAAGAACTGGCGTCCATTTCTTGCCACAAATTGCGCAGTAAGTTTGACGACATCTCTGCAAAATAATTACTCAATGAATTAAACCATTCATAACACTTCCTGGATTTATGCCAAACTTTAACATAACCAACTTAACAGGTCAAATGCTGAAATAGAAGGAGGATCAGCAATGAATTCGAAATCTGCAGGTGGTTCCTTTGGGACAAAGACCTTTTCAAGAATTTTTTGAACATCTTGCTGTTTTGGCTGAATAAGAATTCCAAATATGGTGTAAGATTAAAACTGCACATCGTACTCAGTTTAAAACGATGCATAGTAAACTGTATTGTACCTTGATGGGTTGAACTGGGCCAGCTTCCAAGGCTGTTTCAGTAAAATACACACAAAAAGTTATAGAATGAAAACCAGTCAAGGATGTGTCTCATTTTATTACAACAATAATTACCTGTCCGTCCTTCTCTTGATTCTTTTACTTTGTGTTGGTAATATGCATTGTAAGGATCTCCCGGTTTTAAAAAATTGAATTTTGCACTGTTGATTTCCTTTTGGCAAATTCGCGCTTCGAATTCAGGACCTGTAGAGACAATTACATTTCCATATTATTTTCTTAGCAAACTCACTGGCAACTTGAACAGAAGGCAAAGAACTCACCATTTCTGGCAACAAAACTCGCAGTCTTATCGACAATATCTAAGAAAAGCACTCAGGAAAAGACCAGACTGAAGAGGAAACCTTGACGCTTTGTACGATCACACAATAACTATACCGGTATCCACAAACACTGGATCAGCTAAACGTCGATTATAAATGGTTACTTGTAAGCCTATGTTCAACTTGCATGCATTTGCTGATAGTACAGTAAGAAGTTGAAATGAATTCAATATATATCGAAAGGTATACAAAACTGCTAAGTTTGCGTATTTCATTACATTTTACAAGGAACCGGAAATGAAATCCATAACAACCGTTGTCAGATCAATGCAGATATTGGATTCGTTCAAAAAGAATACATATCGGTAATCCTGATATTACTTTACCATCAATTTTAAGAATTCATATACAGAGGTAAACGCAATGCAACGTTCTGAATTACCGTCAAACGGGTAAACAAAGTGTTGAAGTTAGGCCTACCGTTGAAATCAAAAGGATACTTCGCACTTCGGGCGGAGGGTAAATTATCCCAATTACAGGCTTACTCGTTGGAGTTTCTTGCTTTGCACTTTCAGTGCGTTCTTCGGCATCATTTCCCACCGAATTAACATTGTTTTCAACTAAAACCTCGGCAGGCATTTTATTAATATCTTGGCTCACCAGCCAAATTTACCGACGCACATTGAACGATCTCGAAGCAGGATTCAAAAGGAACGACACTTGTATTATAATTTATGCCGGAAGTTGTGTGTTGCAGCAATTGATACTTCCTTCATAACCTGTAGATATAACATCTTGTCAGTCACATTTAAAATCTGGGAGAAATATATCAACATATATTTACCCACATGTGGTACTTACAACTATTACATGCAAGTAATGCAACAATGTAACCCTAGAGATGTACAGCCGTCCGTATTTATGGACGCCATATTGCTATTCTCACTAAGCATTAAGTGTCATGCACCGATATACGCGTCCGACTACCACTGGAAACAAAGTTTATAGCGCCCCCTAGGCCACCGGATTTCATTAGTGGCGCTCAATTTAAACAATCATTAGCTAATTTTGACCAAAATACTTGCTGGAAAGTGCTCAAATTTTCAATATTCGCCTATTTTCAATGTCTAATAATTTATACTAACTATGTTTATTTTTTTATTCATCCATTATATTTGCAAGGAAAAGTAATTACAATTCGATTTATTCAACACAAGGATCATTCACAATATTGAAGTTAACTTTTATTGAAAACCAAGTTACAGTTCAGTACTTCCGAACGCTCAAAATCGACGACGAAGGTAACGCCAACATTACAACTTTGCGATATTTTCAATACTTCCAGTGAAGTCAAATTTACTGAAGCCCCAGTTATAATGCATTTGGTTTTTAAATAATAAACTCAGACACTGTATTTTGCATCTTGTATTGTAATAGCAGCCTAATTACAATGTTCAATTTGGTAACAAAAAGTTATCTACCGATAACATCTTGGGGCTAATTGTGAATGGCAGCAGGGTCTGTCAAAACGTAAAATTCCTATCTAAATTTGTATCCAGAACTGATAATGTGGTAATATATCACCAAGCTCACCATGTGATAAAATTCCACAATTTACAAGATTTTTGTAATCCCTAGATTTTAAAAAGAAAACCTAACAAGACATTACCATAGTCAGTTTTTATCGAAATCCTTGTTTTAAATGTGAAGTTGACAAACACTGCCTATCATGTGCAAGTAAACCTGCATTACCAAAATTGTTCTCTTTGCAATAGAGGAAATGCAAGATTTTCGACATGTAGTTTAATAACGAATGACGGCAAATTCTAAAGGATGCAAGCTAGAAATTTTAAAATGGGAATACCGGGGCTAAACAATTACGAGCTTCTTGATGAGGAGCGGGATCGCGAGTGACTACGGGAATCAGAGCGACGCCTACTACGTTTTCTCGGGCTAGATCTATGCCGACTACTAGAATTTCTCCTAGGAATGTAGGGCCTATATCTGGATCCAGCTGGTCGTCTTCCCCTTCCTGGGCTTCGCTTTCTGCTCCTGCTATCGCTCTTGCTGCGTCTTCTACGCCCTCCCAATCGGCTTCGGCTACGGCTTCGACTGTGACTAGGACTATGACGGCGCCTGTCCCTTTGTCGACTGCGGCTCCTATTGTACCGTTTTCGTTCTCTGCTATCTCTGCTTGATCTACGATAACGGCTCGAGCTTCTGCTCTTACGGACAGGTCCTCGGTTGCGGCTATGGGAACGGCTGGCCCTGCTCTTGCTACGGCTTTTTTCGCGGCTGCTGCTTCTGCGGGCCACCTTCCTTTCCTTTTCACGGCTTTTGCTACGTGTAGGTGACTTGTGATCTCTGCTAATTGCAAGTAAGAGTTTTAGAAAGTGACAGTAAAACGAAACGAATTATCTCGCAGATGAGAAACCAATAAGCATACTTTGAACTAGTGCTAGGCGACCTCTTCTTTTCTGGAAACCTGGGCAGTTCACCTCTAAGTGATTCGTATCCTTCCTATAAAAAGTAATAGTTTATGCCTGTTAAGATCGTCTCACTTTTCTTATTGAATTTCCCTTAGTACAATTTATCAGTTAATTATTTCGTTAGGCCACTGAGGGCGAATGTCAATCTAACCTATATCGAAAGTAGCAAGAGTAAATGGTCTACCTGAATTGTCGTTTCTTTGTCCAGTTCATGAACGATCGGCACAGGCTCGGGTTGTTTCACTTCCTCGGACATCTGCTTCTGGAGAAGCTCGAGAGTGCTCACTTCAACAGTTGGCTGAGTGGCCTCTGGTATCGCTTTCCACATGCTAACAGCTTCCACTGGAGATGGGATACGAGGTGGTGCGGAATCCATAGGAATTTCGCCAGGCAACAGAATATCCTCCAATAAGCAGGGCAATGGTGCAGCATACGGTTCTTTCCCAATCGATTGTGGTTTGGAATCTTCTGTTAAACTAGGTGGTGCAGGTGGAAGTGGTGGTGACTCTCCAACCTTCTTCTCCTCTTCATCGTCTTCGTCAAGATCCATGTCTTGAACTCCTACAACTTCTGGAACCGGAGGAAGGACTGGGGGCAGTGCACCACTATTTATTATCGGTAGAGGTGGTAGAGTTTCAGCTTCCACACCAGGGGGAGGGGGTGGCGGAGAGGAGGGTGCCATAGGTAAGAATTTAGGGATTGGCATTCTCACATCAACTGATGGCAACGGCTCGGGCAAATCCACTTTGCCTGTTTTACCAGGTTTCATTTCGATTTCTTCTTCTTCTTCGTGGTAGGCAGCAATAATCTGCGCCTGACGGTGAGCAGTAGAAGGGTCAGGTGGAGTTTTCGAAGGTGATTTCGAGGAGCGGCTGCTATCGCTATGCCTGGAAGGTGACCCATAATCCTGCACTAGTTTGCGTTGGGGAAGAGGAGAAACGACCACTGCAGTTGCTTTAGTTACAGGCGTCTTGTCCCTTTCTTTTCGTTGCGGTGCAGCACGCTCGCTGGATGCTGACCTGGATTTTCGTATTGGTTTGCCATCTTCTCGAGATTTGTCTCCAGACGATGTTACCTTTGGCGAAGATCGTGATGCTGCTGCCCTTCGATATGGAGATCGGCTTCCAGAAGATGAACCAGACCTGGACCTTTTACGCGGGCTCCTATAAGGTCTTCTTTGGCGTCCACCACGGGGTGAAAATCTGGAAGGTCCATCCCGTCTGCGACTGGGAAACGAGTAGCGCTGACGGCGATTTTCTGCGTCTGAACCTGAAGATTGGCTACGAGATCGCCTTCTAGATTGACGATTATCCCTATAATTGTGCCGTCTATTCCTACGAGGTGAAGATCTAGAACGCGGGCCTCTGGAGCGTGATGGTGATGAACCGCTGGACGATCGTCCTCTTCTTGGCGACTGTTTAGCATCTTTCTTTCGCTGCTTACCAGACGACCTTCTCGGGGATGCACTCTTAGATCTAACACGTTTGGGTGAAGATTTGGACGCATGTGCCTTTTTATGATGTCTCGGTGGTGGGGAGCCGCTCGTGGACTTCCTCCTAGGAGAGGACTTTGATTCAGATTCTTTTATGGGTGTGTCGACAGGAAAAGTAGGCCCACTGGCCAAATCCCCGCTTTTTGGTTTAGGCTCAGGAAGTGATGATGCATCCTTCAAGCGAGTTGGTGACTCACTAGACGACTTGCGCAGGGTTGATACTTTAGATTCTTTCTGGTGAGAAACACTGAGCTGCTGAGGTGAATGCTCGGTGATCTTACCTCTTACCGGAGATCTTGATTTCTCTTTTGCAGATGGTAGTGCTTGGTTCTTCGCTGACTGGCGACTGGATGATGATGATCCAGATGAATGCCGTTTTCTCTCCTTGGTCCCTTGTGCAAAGCTCCAATTTGACTCAAGAGATGGAACATCAGTCTTCGCCCTTAGGGCAGCTTCTTCAGGATCCCTAGGTTGCAGAACTGACTTACCATAGTCTTGAGCTCTTGCCTTCAGATGGTGACTGAGAGCCAGGTTTCTAAGCTTGATCTCATCATCTTCATCGTCTGTTTTGGGAAGCTCCTCCTCGACAAATTTTCTGCCTTCTTTGAGTTTACCATCATCCACAAATACAGACTCCTTGGAATATTCACTAGTTGGTTGCAGAGATACACTGCCACTCCATTCCTGTTTTTCTCCAGAATCCCTAGACAAGAAAAGAATTTAAACTATAAACGCTGCAAAAAAACAACCCAAGCAAGTGGGGTCATTTTCACAAGCAAATGTTACTTTAGACCAAATTTGTCAGCTTTACGAATTACAATAGGCACATCTTACAAAATAATTTTACTTATTTAAGAAATGAATAAACAGATACAGCTAATAAAATCAAAATGTCCTTGAAAACAACACAAATTTAAGAGGTTTGGAAAAAGCATCTAAAGCAACAAGCAGTAAATTGTCCAATATAACTCACCATTTGCTTTGGCTTCCTTCATATGTTCTAGGATACTTTATTGGATAAGATACATTTTCCTTTGCTGCAATTTCACGATCAAAGGTTTCTTTCCTAGATTCGTGTTCCCCATTTTGACTGAGGATGTCGCTGTCCCTATTTCTTTCATCCCGCTCTGGCTCCCTGGTTGAATCACGATGACTGCAAATTTCCAAGATCATCAATCACTCCCATTTATATTCATTTTAGATCATTTTTAACTGTGCTAACATTGTATGAATTCCTAACCGTTGCTTTGGTATGGCCTCATCAGGTTTTTCTTCCATAGGCTTGTCACCCTGTCTTTTCTGATACTCGGAGAGTGGAACAACTCTTGCCTGTGCCTGACGCCAATGCGGTGGGGTGTAACTCCGAGATCGACTTCTAGATCTTGATGGCGTGCGATAACGCTAAAATTAACAGACTTGTGTCATGGCAACATTGTCATGCACAAAATAGTAAACATGAGGTGTAGGTCTGCATTCTTACCATGAATCCCCTGCCTTTAATTTTTCTTCCAGAACGAGACACATGCTGACGTTTCTGATAACCACTACGGCGACGTCTATCATTGTCATCACTTCTGATTTTACTAAATAATGGAAAATTATGCAAGCTTGCATATCAGATAAATTACTTAATCCAGAAACAAAGGTTAGGCAATACATGTAAAATGGAATAGTTTTTCTCTAATCATATTTAGATAACTGAACCTGAGTCAATGTTGCATTTTATTGTAATCTGAATTAAACTTACCCTTCTGAATGACCTTTTTCTTTTGGTGAAGATCTTCTCATTAAGAAATTACTCGGAGGTATATCTGGGATTTCCTCAGGTTTTACTGTGCAAACAGCTTCATCTGTCCCAACAATTTCCCCTTCTTCCACTTTTTGCTTTTCGCTAAGGTACATTAAAGAAATAACTTGAAATACTTAGCCATTAAAGCAGAGTTCTATCCAATAAAGAAATTACAACAACAGCTGAGACATGCACTGTTGATGTGCAGTTAAACTTGCAAGGCTATTTTCTGCCAAATATTTAATAACAACAAAACAAATACCTTTGATCTCGCTTTTTGTCTTTCTTGTGTTTTTTTGACTTTTTCCTCTTCTTCTTCTTCTTCTTTTTCTTTGCTGATCCTTCTGACGATGAGGCTGTGTCAGATTTGCTTTCACCTTCCTCAGTTGTTTCAGAAGCTGCACGTTTGCGTTTTTTCTCTATTAGCCAGAAAGAAAATGTTGTCAGACTTAACACATACAGACTGCAAGAGTGAAAGAAAAAATAATATCATGCATATTTAGAACAAACCTTTTGGTTTCATTTTGGGGACAAGTTCTCCACAGTTTGCTACCCTGACATCTGACAGTGGTCTACTGTTTGCATCAACCTTCTGGTTTTCGATACTAGTGACAACTTCTTGACCGGAGATAACGTGACCAAAGACCACGTGGACCCTGCAAATACAGATATTATTGAAACACGAATAACACTACTAAAGAAATTCCTCAATTCAACAGAGCTAATGACCAGCTACCAAATATATTCTGCAATTATTTGAAATCAACACATGCTACAACAAATCATGACTTATTAGACAAATTCATAAAATTCAATTTAACTATTTTAAAAAAAATGCAGAATGTGAAGTACATTGTACAATGGTAGCAAGTCATTAGGAACAATTAATATTCTAAACATCTTACCCATCTAAATGAGGCGCTGGTTTGGTTGTTCTAAAATGGGGGATACACGGAAAACTCAGATTAAAGACCTCTGCATCCTTAATGGAGTAAAAAGAAAAACACACTCTGACAATGTAGAATACCTATCCGGTGGGATGGTTTACTTAAAAGCTTAAACCCTTGTGATGATAAACTGCGACGTTTCATCAGTAACAGTAGTCACGGTGAAAGCTTTGAACACAGTTTTGCAAATTATAACACAACATCGCAAAAGTCAAACCTTTATCTCCAAACTGGCAAACTACATCATCAATTGTTGTGGAAGTTGATTTTTGACGTTTGATTTGTGTACATGACATAGATTGGAAGCAAATGCATATCTAAGCTAAGCTGTTAGGGCATTTAAATGATTTTATCAAATAATAAAGGTAGCTATTTAACAAATGAACTAAATAGTCTTACATGAAGAACTGTGATCCATTGGTGTCCTTGCCTCGGTTGGCCATTGATAAAAGGAAAGGTCTCTCATGCTTGATATCAAAGCATTCATCTTTAGCAATAAAGAACAGAACATTACAATGCTTAATTCTTCACATGTCAACCATTTGCTTCAATAACTCTCCGAGTAAGTAATTCGAGTTTTATTAAAATTTGGTCATCTTCTGTAGGTACCTTTAAATGTTCCACCATAAATCGACTCTCCTCCAGTTCCATTTCCTGAAAAAAAAATCATATACATATAGTCAACCAAAGGGAGAAAATCAATTATTGAACAAAAAGGAGTCGCTTTAAGATGAAACAGCTCATTGAAGACAGCCATTTACCAGATGAAAAATCACCACACTGGACCATGAAGTCCTTAACAACACGATGAAATGGAACTCCTTTATAATGAAGTGGTTTTGCAGTAGTTTTCCCAAGTCCTTTCTCACCTAAAATACATTGCAATAAATGTTGAAGGTCATTATCATTTTTAAAATACATAAGTTATTATGCATAATAGATAATAATGATTAAATAGTGACCTACCAGTACACAAAGCACGGAAATTCTCACAGGTAATTGGTGAAACATCAGAGAATAGCTCCAAAACAATTCGTCCAGCTGAAAACAACACCGGTATGAGCACCACAATCAATAACGCATGCATTCTGATAAAAACTTCATTGTCAGATTCAATACCTGATACACCATCAACTTCAACGTCGAAAAAACACCTTGGACGATATTTAATAGTCATCTCGAAAACTACGGCTACACAGCTATTAAGAAAGAAAAGAAGTAGGTTAAGAAAGAGAATTAGGTAAAAATGAAACAGAAAAGGGGAACAGGACGGTTATGGCATCAACTTTTGAAACCAAAGCCGGCCCTGGACAGCTGACCATGGTATCGATAATCGGGAACCAGTCACCAGAAACTGGCTCCAATAGCGAAGATTTGCTAACTGAAAACCGGGAATCCCAATGTAACGAGGAAACTAGTTAATCATTCATCTTAAAATGATTACCGGTGCCAATCTCTAGAAGAAAGTACTTTTTTACCTTATCGGCTATATTGAATTATTAACGTATTGCTACCATTATTTCCTTAAGATAAATTAAAAGCCTTATTCTTAATCAGCATTGTTTTGTGTGAGGTTTTAAACACAACTAATTCTGCAGGAACACAAATATCCTGATTTCCACTACTCGCAAGCTTACGTATGCGAAACGATTGTAGGCCTAACGACGCCATGCGGGCGTTTTTCAGTAAGGCGCGAAAGGAATTTATGAAAAATCGAAGTTCACAATGTATGTTTTACCTCCGCTTATATAAAAATTACTCGCGTAAAGCCTACTGATTGACTAAATATTTATAATTACCAATATCTGAAGTTTAATGGGTCTTCAAACAAATAAAGAATCACAACGCCATAACAAAAGCAGCCGCATCTAACGTAGAAGAAATGGCAACGAAATTTAATACTACTAGCGCCACCTTTACTGAAGAACATTGAAAGGCAATGGCGCTAATGCTTAATACCGTTCGATATTTTTAAAGCATTTCGAACCAAGATCCGAGAAAAGATTGCAAAAATTCACTTTAGCGATGCTTCTTCAGTGGACATGGGTTACGGATATTATTTCGTGAGATTTTCACTAGCTCCGATTTGCACAATTTCAAGAATATTCAAGTATATGACGTCTAAGGCAAATAAAAAAATGGCGCACTTGAAACGCGCGCATTTTAAAATATTTAAAAAATTCTGTATTATGCAATGTCTTATCAGAGGTTTCGTCTTGTCAACATTAGAATAATTACGTATTCGAATTGAAAGTCAGTGAAAGTGGTAGAATGTGCTGTGATTTTTTACACATCCAGGACCATGCGGTGCTCATCAAACGACAGAAAAATGTAATGAGAATAACACATTTTTGGGGCAAAACTATTGGTTGTTAGCATTTGTAAACGTAACAATGTGCTTGCAATTTTTCATCAACTGCTTCGATTTGCATGTTGTTAAATCTTTTGATAATTTTCCACATACTGTACATTACCTAGTCTCCACCATACCGTAGAAATATGGTATTTTCAAAATGCTTCAACGTAGTCTGCAACATACTGTAGCTGTAATAAAGCGGCTTACGAGGCTTATCGGATGTTACAACAACATTTAAGACTTGCTAGATTCTTTTAATAACGCAATTTAGCAAGACTGATTCAAAAACTGAATAAGAGAACACTAATAATTATCAATTTGGGTCTTGTAATTTTATTCCAAAAAGACGAATAGGTAAATTTGTGAAATATTGTATACTGTTTTGTTTCTTTTGAAACTTCATAAAAAACATTTCAGAAGTTTTCAGTTACATAACAATTATATCAGTCAGAGAAATATGTTTTCAGATTTGCAACTAAGCCAATGAATGTCTCATATTTAGTCCCACTCGATTTAGCCAGGAGTTTATTTCGGGGATACTCAACATAAAATTTCAAAGATTATTTTTAAACCTGCGGGAAACAGCTAGCAATAAACTAATGCGTGCGAATGTGAGCAACAATTGATGTTTCCAACGTGACCAGCTTTAAGCAAAATAGCGTCGGGCAGGAAAAATAAACAGCTTTTATGTTACATTCAACTAAAATAAATAGCTTTTAAAAGATAGCGCGCAATGGGCGTTTAGAACGCTACTGGTATGTTTCCAGCTTTTGATCCCGAAATGAAAATTAGCTGCGTGTTTCGCAATTAAATCACGACAAGCTTGTTTATTTGAAGTTTCCATCCGAAGAGATGGAAGCCTACCGAATACCACTCGATATCTTTCTTTCATTATATTTTAATGGATAAAAATTGTTTGGATTAATTTTATAATTGAGATTTTTTGACTTAATTCCAATAAGTAAATCACATAAAATGCTCATATACATGTAGGCGGTGGATTATCGATGTATTCGGGGAGAATAAATAAAAAAACGAGCCGACAGAATAATTAAAACTTTTATTCGAGTGACAGAATTTCTGTTACAAGGATAAACTATTGGCATATACTTTTCTAGATATCCTTAATTCAGAAACGACCACTGGAATGATAGTAGATGCATATGAAAATAAGATGCATGCACATATTTTATAAATGGAAATGTCAAGAATTTCATAGTTACATATGATTGTTAAGATTTTTCTTAGATTTCTGAAGCAGTCTTGCATTATTTCACTACATTTATACAGTACACGTATTTCAGGATCGCCTTACTCCATGCAATCAGAAAAGAAAAGAAAAAAAGCACAGGAGACGATTTTTTTTAGTAATTTGTCTATAAATACTGTAGTTAACATAGTATACGTATCGCATAATTTTTATATAATGGATGATGAACGTTAAGCCATCAACTTGACATTATATGCAAAAAGATATTGGCCTCTTCAATTGAAGCAATTTTAGAAAGATAACCTTGATCATTTAACGTAAGTTAGATTCTCCTTTAATAACTACAAAAACGGAAATAAAATATATCAAATACGCCTAACATATAATTAGAATACAATTTACAGAAATCACTTATAAAACATGGACTTCTGATCTTTGGGATTTCAGGTACACTACAATTCATTATACACGCTATTAACAGAATTTAACTCAAATACATGTATAATAAGAAATTATTTGCTTCTTATAGACAAATTTAAAAATCGAATCCCTCAATTTATGCATTATAAATTAAGGTGTAATACATGTATGCGTACATGTATGTCGTTGACCAAATCAATATACAGCATTCACAATTAACCTGATGGTCATATAAAATATGCACGACCGATTATAAATATATAATAATAAAACAAATACTGTAAGACACTAAGGTAATATCTTGTACGAGCATAAAATATGGATTTCTTTCTTTTTGAGGCTCTTATCTTTGAAGAATCTTGGGTAAGAAATTGAATTTCGATAAATGCGAGTCCAGGTTGTTGAAGCGGTATTTTATGACGCATGCAAGTTACAGAAAATGATTCAGCTGATATGGTGAATAGATATCATACGAGCTTGTATTAATAGATCATTCACAATTTTATAAAATTCCACTCATGAAAAACTTCTTTCAAGAAAGCGAATGCATGCTCTATTAGCTCAAACTTGTTAAAAACTTGTAAGAGAACCATTCTGAACATGCTGTCCATCTTTTTCATTTAATAGCATATTTTAATGTGTTAATTTTACAAATTATATTGCCTATATTACACTAGATTTTATTACGATAGTTTTAGTTAAGTGGCAAACTGCACATATAATCATAAATTTATCAGGACTTTGCACCAAACTCTGAAGGAACTTAAAAGGGTGAAAACCTGAATTATTCTAATAATTGTGTTCATCTACCTTCTGACAAAAAAACTATACTTTTATAAAATAATATAAAGAATTACTTTAGTCACAACGATTCTTGGCAACAGCATTTCTAAATGTTTATATTTGGCAATGCTTGGGCTATATGCATTTGATGCAGGAAAACGATGAATGGCACATTACAAAATGAAATAACCCAAGAAAGATAGTTTAGTTTATATACATAAGCTTATAACTGCAGCAATATTAAGAGGACTATTCAAGTTCCGCAAGTTGTAAATCAATATCAAATTCAAACTCTTAGAAAGCAATTGACGGTTAGATCGACATTTAACAAGGTGCAATTGATCAGTCGTTAACATATTACACTGATTTTGTTCGCCAATTTGCAAACAACGACAACCTCGAATTAGTTATTCTAGTTGAAGCATCCACGAACAACGTGCTTTAGTCAGGTTTACAAATGCTCATATTTCCCAACATACCAATAAAATTATAATTCTGATGTCTGACATTGGAAAAATTCCGCTGAGAATTTGTGAAAGGCAGTTCTTTAAAAGGGAAGCCTAAGACAACATTATAAACGAGCGTATATGTAACTTATGTACACATTAAGGATATAACCCAAAGTCATCCAAACTCACCTCATGATTAAAGGATGATAGTGATGATATAAATACTGTGTTACGGTCATAAAACACTTCTCAGTATGGCCAGCCATATTATGTAAACTAACACGCGTTATAACGGATTTGCCATTTCGATCAAACCGAACAATTTTATGTTATAAACATAGTGAAGCATAAATATGTCATGATTAGTTACACAGATTGGATGTCATGTGCCCAGTTTCTTTCTACTGTATCATCTGAACATACCGGTGTTAAGTGAGGAAGAATCAGGTTGCAACCAGAAAACTATTTCATGTATATGCATGTAGCATCAACCAAGGTGATAACAAGCGCAAAAATAAAATTTCCTTAAATTAACGTGTTTTTGCTAAAAGAACGCAATATCTGGGATGGCCCATGTATAAACCGATTCTAATTAAATAAGCAAATAACTACACTGTAAAAACGGCTTCATTTTAAGATAAATAGCGTCTGAAATATACACTACATTTAGTTAGATCATATTTTCAGTTTCACTTTCAAACACAAAATATGTCTGAAAATAAAACTGTTTTTCAGTGTATAGGATGCCCACACATGGCAATTCTAGTTTGATGCTTCCTGAAGGATTATATTGACCAAGCGCCACTAGCCATGACACACCTTTAGCAAACAAACCAAGCATTGTTAATGTCACAGTCTTCCATCAATTATGACATGTATGGGGTTATTAGGAAAATTGTCTTTCCATGCGTAAATTGAAAGCCCCTATAAAAATAAGCTTACCTGGATGACAAATATAGCATAAATTTGACTACTAACCCTTGAATGCAATTCCAACGTAAACATTCCAAGCCAATAATAGATGTTCTTAGTGTTCTATCATCGGCATCGAAAAAATTTAATATTTTAGTAAAGAGGCAAATGTAGGCTGCACTTTTGGTTAACATCATGACATACAATTAGAAATGAAGTTAAAACTCGCTTAATTTATCATAAACATAAAGAATGTATTTATTTATGAAACGAAATGATACAGTAAGTTTTGTACAGGTTGGACGTCTCTCCTCTCCAATATTACAGGGCAATTTTGGCCAATATATTCTAAATGACTAGCCGAAATAGAAATTATCTCCGACAAGCTTTTTATTATACAAATATTCATATTCGAACACAAATAGATATCGCTAATCGTGGGAATTTTTCGGGGAGAAGGGGAAATTTAAGACTTCGGTGACAGTTGAACTTTCGATATCGTAAATTGTTAAACCGCAAAATGCCTTACTAAGAGGTTTGTAACATTGTCAACGGCACACATTGTTTTTTTTCGTAATGGCTTGTTTGTTTGCTATTTGTGTTAGCTTAACTATCTGAACAATGCAGTCCATGTTCAATGATCTTAACAGGTGAATTCAAGTGCGATAAATAAGCAATTATTCCACGTGTTTACGACTCACCTGGAACAAACTAGGCTTAGGAAATAATTTGGTTTAGTATTATAAAGCTAATAAGTAATTTATTTTACATAATTTCATTAAAACATGGGCAGAATTTCACCTCATTTAGTCGAATATTAACATTTTAAGTATGACTAATAGTCAGTGGCGCTAAGTTTTACATCATGTTAACTATAAAGTAAGTACTATGCTTAGGAAAAGGAGGAACAGAGTGCATCATTCGAAATTGGTTACGTATGTCGATACAATGTAAGCAAACCAAACCATCAAATGGAAATCATACGGATGTTCAAATAATTATTGGTCTAAACCATTCAATACGTTTAACTGTGCCATTATTAGCTTGCATCTCCTAAGAATTTGTTATCAATTTAATGTATTGTAGATTTTTATTTAACGGACGAATTTATTTTGTTCCAATTTACATAATTACTAACTAGCGAGCTATAACAAGTTTCCTGATGAAAAATCAATATTCGGTCATGATTCATCATATGTTTGACCATTTAAACAAGCTTTGTTTTGCGAAAAACGCTGTTTGTGGCATACTACTAACACAACAATGAAAATGTGTGTAAATGTGCATAAAAACGCTCTGTGGATTTAGGAAGCATGAATTCAAGCACCAGGTGCATATCAACTTTTGAAAAACTCTCGTATAGGGTCATTACTGGTAACCAGAGCTCAGTACTTCTACACAGGCGTACATATACAAGTACATGTATATCCAAGGCGGTATTTACCAGATGTGGATACCAAAAATAGTGGCCTTGTGTACATTTCTATTTTTTTTTTATGCATGGAGAGTATAGGCTTGTCACTGTTATAGTTCTTCCTTTGAAATACATTATTTGAGTTACCCGAATTGTTAAAAATAATTCCTGACGTTATACGCTGCCATGGGCAATTTTGAGACCAAAATTGCGCACTTTGAAATGGAAGACTAAGTAAGCCTACAGTATAGATGTTTCCATGGCAATAAACATCCTATCGTGATGCCATCCTGGAGCCCACGTTAGTCTGCAAAAACAACAAAGCGGCTTAATATTAACCTGCATATGCAAACGCGTTCCTACGGTGCAATTAAGGGGGCTAAAATATTATTGCTTTTAGATTTAGAGGAAAATAATGAATGTACCGAGTAGAAGATCTTAGAAATTAACGAGGCATGTGCTCCATTCTACAGGGATTCAGGCTTTGGGTGGTTATTTTTTGGAAAAGCCACCCTGGGAGTAGGCAATCACTGATAGCTCATTATTTTAGAAAGACGTACAGTATCTGCCGGAATGCATGGATAAATTTTTGCCATCGTAAACGATCCAATATAAAGAATTCAGAGCGGTGCACCATATCAAGAAACATTGCACACCCGCAAAATAATGTTTTTACAAACCTATCACAAGCTCGTAATGAATTCAAGTGTGCCACTAATCAAATGTCGGAGACTGCACACATGTAAATATTGAATTTGTCTCGATCCCAACTATTTTCAGTTTTAATACGGAGAATGTTGTCTATTGAGTAGGAAGTGATTAAACCACAATCATTACTGTCACCATCTAGGCTCAAGTCGAATACAACTGTTGACTCAAAGAATACATTAGAGCGATGTAACAAATTAAAATGCATATGTCGAGGTCAATATTGGTTGTTCAGAAAAAAGGTCCTTACATATTCTCAGACGGCAAAGAAACTGCTGGTTGAAGACATACCAAACCTAAATTCAAAATGCTTTTTATATATACATGTATAATAATATTAATTCTAGAAAACGGGAAAAATAAACTAACTTGTAACCATTTGGCACATTACTTAATGCAATACTAAACGCCCACTTAAATGTACGAAACATGTCTTTCTCTTTTTAATATATACACGTACCATTTCATCATTTTATTCGCAGCAGTTATATTTTATATTCGTTCGAACTGATAGAGGCTCATGTATATACAGTACAGCGGAATATCGAAAACCAATTTGGTTATTTAGATCTGAAACTCACGCACGTCCAGTATTTGGTCATTACATCTACGATACGAAATCACATGCCATGACTGTACAGCCACAAGGACGATCAACGCAAGAGAGGGATTATAAACAATTTTACCAATGTGGTAAAATTAAGTGAAACCAGCAAACTCATCCATCGATAAGTACAGAGTAGAGCTGTGTATGAAAATGAAAGAGTGAAGAATGATGTCATTGTTCTACGAAGGTGGAATTTATTGTAGAAGTGAAATCGGCTCCCGTGCTGTTGGTAACAATATGGCTGTGATTGGTATTTTGTTGTAGTTGTTGTCTAGCGATGTCAGCTTCATGCTGCTGGCGAACTGTAAATACAAAGAAAGAAAAGAATTAATGACTGTCTCAAGAACAATGCAATGCTCTGTGCAACAAAACCGTAAAATGAGTCAGGTCTTAAAGCAATAGATAATTAGTTTAGAAAGGTCTAATAAGTTTGTTTTGTATGGAGAAAACAATCACTGTTAACTCAAACAATTTTACGCAGACTTTCAACATGCACAGAACGAAGCGACCGGAAATTATATTAGTTGAACGATTAGATTACGGCATGGTTAAAATAGAAACTGTTAAAACTGTTTAGCCGAGAAACACAATCTGGCAGCCCTTGCATATCAATCAAATCCGAAAATGAAATATGTATAATGGTGTACATACAGCCCTGTTCCTAACCCATATGGTCGAAATAGGAAAAAACTATTCTCCCCACCCCTTCCATATTTGCACATATCAACAAACGTTTTATAGGAAACATAACTCTATTTCTTTCAAACGTCTTGTAGACTAACTATGCAACAGCTCGAGAAATATAAAAGACAAGGTCGGCGTTTAAAGGCAATACTGAACAGTTATAAATATGTATGTCTATCTTATCTTACTATGCACATTCTATATTTTATGCACACTCTATATTAACTACATGTATGTTTCTCAGACTATCGAAATAACTGTCAAATTGAAAGTTAGTGAAATGTAAAGTCAAAACAATTCGAGAATGACGAATAGTCTGATTGGTTCAAAAGATCTTTGATGAAATCTGTGGAGACAAAATAGTTGCAACCTATACGAACGCATTTTCTGCTTAATCAAAGTCAGTTATGAATAGGCTTTCAATAAATTAAATGAGTAACGATTGAAACCGGCAAAGTGTGGGCTTTGAATATTGTCTAAAAACATAAAGCACATTAAAATGAAACCTATAATCCGCCCGGTCGAGTGTACATTTTGTATGGGTTTAATGCACGCACATCATTGGCACGTAAACAGAGGACCCTATATACTGTACATAAGGGAGGACAGTGAACTTTGCTATAGCGATCAGGTGAATTAGATTAAAAAATCCACATTGAGAGTTATTAATAGACGCTATAGCACATCATAGTTCGTTATTGTTGTGTTCATAAATGGTTTCTCATAGTGACCTATTACGTAAGTACCAAACAAAACATGAATGCCCTACAGACTTCAAACAAATCAATTAAAGGCTAAAAAAAAGGAAAAAAACTCAAGTGTTACGAATTCAGGTAGATTTCCTTCAAGCCTACACAAATCATGTTTTACAACAATGCGAATCCATCGTGAATCCCGAAGGTATACAGACTGGCAAGGCAAACATCGCTTCGGTTAAAATTCCATTACTTCGAAAAATTAAAAGAGCGAACACTAGAATGTGTACTCCAGACTGACCAGATGTAATGCAATACCATGTATCTATAGCTATATATTGTATATATGTATCTTCTAAATCTGTTTGCTTACAGCCCTGCTAATAATTAACACAACTGACACCCTGTTGTTAACAGAAAGCATGAAGAACAGCAGGTTTTTCTTTTGTTCATGTTTTGGTAGGAATGATAAATTGATTGTTTCTATATTCCCGAAATTTAGAACGAGGTAAAATACAAGTATTACAATATACAATGCAGCTCAGAGATCGTGTTTTTGAAAGAGTTGTGCTTTTTAATTCGAATTATTTTTTACATTAATTCTTCTAGGAATAGATAAATGAACATCACAACAATATAAGCAACATTTGAAAAAAGTTTGGTCCAATATTGCAAGTTGTAAAACTCTGATTGCTATACAGTGTATTTCTTTGCAACTTAAACTCAATTATCGGGAGTGCCTGAGAATAATTAATGATGATGAAAGAAGCCATTAATACCTAGAAGCGTTCCCACAGTGCGAAATGCAACAGGCGAGTGAGTATATTGCCAAGTAAGTGTAGATTACAAATTCATGCATGATTGCAACTCAATTAAGATTATCTCGTGCATGCGGTTCAAGAAATGCATATACTGACGTGTAGACACCTTAAACAAATTTCTACATACTATTCATGAGCTTCGATCATGGAGGTTTTTACAAAGTACTACTAATAATTGTGTCATGTATAAATTCTGCACTACACTTTTAATTACTTAATGCTTATCATGACATCATTTAATACGCCATACCGCATTAATACTTCGTTTTTAATAGCGAGGGAAATTGTTTCCAATTAATATGCTCAAATATAAATTGGCGAGTACAGAATAAGTGCAACAAAATAAACGAATAAATACGAGAAACTAAATCGCTTAATTAGCCAACATGTCTTTTCAATAATAGGTAATGTTTTCAAGCTGGAATCTGTGTATATACATAAAGACCAATTTACATGTATTATGTATATAGAAACATATTGAAAAATGGTAGTATACATTACCCTAATGTTATATCGACAGTATGTAGCACGGCTATAAAATATGGTGATTAAATATGCAAGCTTGATTATGTATAGTTAGAATCCCCGATGCGTGTGAAAGCTGAAGCGTAAAATTTGGTGGAAAGAAAGTCGGTGCCATGACATTTTTCATAATGGGAAAGGTACTGCAATTGACGTCAATGTAATCAAAGAATACCGTTTTATATATTAAGACGGACATAAATTGAAGATGAAAAACCCCATAAGGCTAAAGATGATTAATCATAAGGTGAATATTTCGAAGAGAAGAAATGTCGCCGTACATACAGTGTATTAAAAAAGCTATTTTTTAAATGTTACATGTACATATGTTATGCATATTGCAGGAATTTATTGTTTTGATTGATCAATTGAACCGTTGGTATTTCTACGGCATTATCATAAGTCGAAAGGCAATTTAAGGTATTGAATTTTCATGTCAATTTGCTTGCTTACTAGTGAAATACATGAACATGTACTGTACATGTACTATTCGTCTGAAATTCATTCGAATAACTGCAATTATGGCTCGAATTTAATTTCACAACAAACGCTTATCTGTGAAACGTACTGTCTGAATTGATCATTAAAAATCAACGAGGCGATGGCCTTTTTTCTACCTAAAGCCAATGCATTTTCCACTCAATGAATTTTTTTCTCTTTTCATGTCGACTTGAAAGCATCTTCATTGCATGACCTTGCTCTATAGCTTTGTTCCACCTTCTCTAGCGTTTTCCATCATTTTCGAGTGTTTTGCGAGAAATCCAATAAATGTTAAAAGTGTTTCCAACAAAGCAACTCCCACCCCAGCTACTGTATAATTCCCGAAATTGCGAGGATCCTTGAGAAATAAATAAGTCATCCTCGAGTGCATTTTTTATGCCTTTTGGAACAAGTAAACCAATGGACTGAAGTTGTTAAAACAGTACCGAACCAGGAAACCTCAACTTAACCAGGTCGACTAGGTCAAAAACTCGAACGTCTTTGCGGTCAAGAAAGTATCAACAAATCCTAAGCTGTCGTACCCATCACTAGCTTCGCGTGCAAAGTTCAATATTTTTCAATTTCCGGATTTCCCATCATAAAACTGGTTTCCAAGCCTTACCTTTCTCGTTGATAGCCGGCGTGAGCTGAATGGTGATGACCATGAGCAAGATGCTCATAAGGAGCAATGAGGCCGCCACCAAGATAATGACGAAGACGATCTTCCGCCTCCTTTTCTCCCTGATAGCCGCGGCCTCAGCTTCCGGATCAGGTTCATGGTTGGCGGCTTCCGGTCCCCTGCGGTGCCTGTGGGGTTGCTGGCCCTGGTTGGCGTTGCGGATGAGTCGTCGCTCGCTGTCATGTCGTGAGGCATTGGTGGACATTGTGGATGCCCTGGAGCAGTGCCTTCCAGAGTCCCTGTCCTCCTGCACCCCGTTCGTATCCAGCTTCAGTTGCTTGCGAGGTTCACCGTCCGCGTAATTGCTCGGTCTGGAACCCGGGTCGAATTTATTGTTGGTGGCATCGTCGAACAAACGGGCTTTGTCGTGGGGTTCCCTGGGGCTGGACGAGCGACTGCCAGCCCTGGCGTTGACCCCCAACATCCTCACATTCTCCAGGCTTCCGCCATAGGACAGGGAATCTCTGAAGGAGGGCGATCTTCTGGTGTCCGAATCCACTGTGTAGATGCCCCACATGGCGGCGGAAGCGCAAGAATGCCTTTCTGGAAGCCCAAATTCCCCTTCTTCCGATTCGGACAATGAGTTGCTGGCTGCTGGCTGCTGGTCAGTTTTCTCGTTGTCAACGCTAGACCTTCTACTGCTACATGTAGTTAGCCAAGGTGCTGGAAGAACAAGCCGCTGCTCGCATCCATATGCGCTTCGGTCTCAACCCACTTCTTGTTTTGTATCAAATAAAGCGATGGTCAGCAGCAAAGAATCGATTAGCGTGCAGCCAACAAACGAAGTTGGGTTTAATGAGGACTGAAATTCCTCCGAATACCGAGCAGCTGCCAGCAGTGAAGTGCAGAACTGCGTGGCAACAAGTCCCCAGACGTCTTCGAAGATCTAATTTGATGCAAAGTAACGGTTCACCATCTCTTGGGTCGGCAAGGAGAGGCAGATCCGATGACTAAGCAGCGTAAACAGCCAACGGATGCATCACGAACGTTCCTGAAGTGCATTCTCGGAGGCGGCCAAATGGCAGCTGAAATCCAAACAGTGTATCCAGCGATGAAGAGCACCGCTAATGGTGGTTGTGAACAGGAGATAGCAAGAAGCGATGCAAAATGGTGTGTCTGTTTGCATCGAGGTTAAGCCATTTCGACGCACGGGGGTGAAGCTGCCCAGGCATCCACCATCAAGCATCCAACAGGGTGTTTGTTGTTGCATCGCATGGCTCTCAGACACATGTACCTGAGCTGGAAAAACACCGTCCTATTGTCGTGTCGGCATATGTTAATTCGCCATGGCCGAGGGCAATAAACGTTGTCCTGGCGATGAGGACGTTTTTATTCCAGAGTTGGAGCAACATCGAGCTATTTGGCATGCTCGTAGTTATGCACCGTTGCTTCCAGGCCTATTTTTAGCACATTCGGCATATAGCGAGTGACTCATAGTGACTGACGCGAATTTAAAAGCATTTGTCATGCTCGAGATTACGGATTTCAAACCTTTTAATGACCAGCTGATGGAGGATGACCTGTTTGCAATACGAACAACTTAGCGATTACCATATCGACATTTTGATTCCATGTATACATTGAATAGATGAACACTGTACTGGCGATCAATTTGTTTGCTGATCGTCCCTCTTTCAATCGTCCTCTGTGGGCCTGTTTGGAAAGTTTGAAGCTCAAGGGTCAACATTGTCACCATGCTGTCAAGAGCTTTCCATTTTGAATTAATGATCTAGTCTTAGTGTTTACATAGTGGGATGCGTTTGGTGGTAACCGAATTTCGTGCTAACAAGGTAATTTGTTCGAAAAGTCATGGCCACGAATGAAAAGGGTGAAATATCATGAAATCAATCAAAAATGTCTCGCATTACATGGGACCTTTTCCCTTGGAACACACATACAGGGGCATTTTTTCCTCGATTTCATTTGTGACCATCACTTTGGAATCAACATGTATTTTAAATCATAATACATGTACAGCCTCGAAGTTCATTCCTTGGCATGTATCAGGTAGTACATATACACCTGATCTATAATATCGATAGAGTGCAGAAATATTGCAATATTAAAGTGTACAATAGATACGCGTAGTTACTGCTAAATTATTCGAAAAGCATGAAAAATGAATGATTCCTGCATTAAAAACATTTTAACTTAGCTTCCCCAACGTGGTATGTTTCAATCGAATTTTTAATGCTTTTCTGTGAAATTTCTAACAAGGACCGATGGCTAAAGGTTTCAAAGACTGTGTAGGCTCGTCCACGCACGTTTAAGTTGAAAGGGTAAAAGGCAACTGGGCAGTAAGAATAATGCATGTGAGGAAGGGTGATCGACGTTTTAGGCTTTTCGACATTCCATTGGGCATCAACTCTAGAAAATTACAAAGAACTGCAGTCTCCTTAGCCGACCTAGGCTTTAACAGACATTAGCTCGCTGACATTAAATATTTTAGAATATCGCCATTCGAGGTAGCAACGCGGCAGTAGACTCTGTAGAGCTTCACAACATTACTGAAAATCGATAGAAAAAATGAAGTAATGCACGCCTACGTAAACAGGAGTCCAACAGAAAGGTATACATGGTCGATAGCATTCTCCAGACTGAACATCCGGCGTTTGCCTAGGATTGTTCAACGTTCAACCGAGAATTCGGAATTCATTTCAGGAATGCAGCAGCTGTATTTGACTGACAACAGGGCTGTAGAAGAAAATAATCGTTCGGCCTACTTGCTAACCGCGCAATAATACTATACAGCAGGAATAAATTGAAAAAGAAATCAATAAATCAACCAGGCACGGAAATCAAGGCAACTGTTTTACGTACTGGTAACGAGGGAAATGAAGAATTCATATCCAAACACGAATGTTATTGCTGCACTTGTATTTATGTAATGGGAAAGAATATAAGCATGCCATAATGTAATACATTCTTAATGAAAAACTAACAAAATGAGTTTTCGGAACTGCAAATCGATAAATGCACTCGTTGGAGACTTTGGGTTATAATATATGCGACTCAGATATGTGGAAATTATTCATTGCTAATTAATTTCTCTACAAATTAAAATTCCCAAAACTCTATTAACGTACTAATTATGTCTGCGGGGCTTGCCAGGACTGACGTCAAGACAACGAAAATAGGCCGTTTTATTCAGACTTGACGACAATTCAGTGAGACAACAAGTGAATCTTTCCAATTGGATCTACGTATAGCTATGCAAAACAGTATTCTATTGCAGTTTACACTCTAAAAAATAAATTCAGACTCTGCGTCATTATTTATTTTAATAAAATTGCATTACCCATATACTTTTCTACTTGTTTTTGAAGAATTCAGTCTTCTAGTAAGACGTAAACATACCGTATTATCCTGTTTACGTTTTTCTCAACATATCTTCAGAGCAAAGTTTTTATTTTAATAAATCCACAATTGCACTTCATCTTTACATGTATTGTCAGTGAGAGATAAAAATAGAAATAAAACAACAAACAGCAAGCTCTTGAAACATTGGTTCCGAGCGTATAATAACGTTGAATTTAATGCGCCATTGCCTAAGCTGTGCAATGCCTGCAGCGTGGCAACAGAAGTGAAATTGAAAAGTGGAAATCTTCGTTCTGAGTTTAAGGGTTCTGTGCCTCTCTGGGACAAAATTATTATGAAACGATGAAGTCCATCAACTGTGGAGACACTCTGGCAAACAAATCGATATTTTTCAACGTTTTATATATACATCCTGACCAAAAAGGATTCAAAAGCAACATCGTTTCTGATTTGCTTGGAAGAGAGTTATTTGCACTTACAGGTTTTTCTACTCTATATTTTAGCATAATGTAAAAATTGCATAAAGAGATAATGCTGTTGGGATTCTAGTGCGTAAATCTGTGCGCCTAAGCGTGCACATGTAGTTGGCTCTCCATATACGTGGTTCAATATTCAAAACCTCGAGGCGAACGATACAAATCTTTCTGGCAATAAAGGTAGTTCTAAATCCTATAGACACATTGCCGTTTTCTTCATGAATACGGTATATAACAGTATGCAGCTGTATCAACATGTAACATATTTTAAATAAAACACTTTCTAATATATTATTCACTTAGCCTCACTCTACGGTACCGTTAGCATAAGTCGTACGTGATTTCTGAATACTTAAAACCAACCCATATGACGCAAACTTATGATACACAGATATAACGATTCTCATTACTTTAAAAATACTTATTGACAAACGCATAACCGTGGCCAAAAAATGGCGGTCATAATAATTTTTTTTTCTTATTCAAAAGAGTTCGCCAATATAAACTCTCTAACCACTCAAGTATGTTACAAGATACATGAACATGTAAAATTTTTGCCTTCAGTATATATAACATTAACTAGGCTTACAGATTTTTTTCACCAATTCTCGAGAGATCTATTTCATTCCGTCAGCTGAATTAATGAATGTCGTCATAGGTTTATTCTGGGAATTGAAGTACAGATTTAAATTCTGACCAATTCCCAAGGCCAACATAAAAACCGTGGATAGTCCTAGTTTTCGTCTACTTCTTCCCATACATTAAGAAGCTAAAATAGGTAATGGCACCATTGACAATAAATTATCTGTAGATCAGACTAACATAAAATGTGTCAAATACAGGTTCACGTTTTCTGCACGAAAAGGATGTTAATATGGCAAAATTAGCGATTGACCTACTGTTTTCTTTTTTAAATAGAAATGGCAAAATGCATTATTATTGTAGCGATAAAGAATTCGAGGAAATGAGCCATGGTTAAATAAATACATCTTTCATTTTTATTTTGTATTATGGCAAAACAGGCCGTAGGCCTAAATTATAATTGGCAAACAATCAGAAAATTGTGTTGTAATAAGCAAACCATACTAATTATACATCGTATTAAGATTGATTTACTGTATGCACCACGTGCCCCCTGCAGTGGGGCAATCACTGTTAACTTTGATATACACGTAAGCTAATTTAGGCGTCAGCGAAAGCTTTGAATTTCCTGCAATTAAATTTATTTAAATCTCTACATTATTAAATTCTGCTAAATGTTTACACTTTCTTAAATTTTGTAATATCAAATTCTAAGAATATGCGGATGAAATAGTTTATCTTCGTGTATGCTTCAATGTTATGTGTGCAAGTTTTATGAAGGGGCAATATTTTTGACGAATTAGGCGATAACAAGCCGATTTTAAAACAAATTTACAAGGAGGCAATAAATGTAGTTAATGTTTTGATATTTGAAATTTACTATTTAAACAAAACTATAGAACATTAATTAGTTGAAAATTTCTGCGTGTTGAATTAAAATATAAATTTGTAGCTTACAATTATAGAATAACGAAGCCAAAGCATTTTATTAAATGTTATTACGTGTATTTTTCAAAACATGTCGCGACGTTCCCAATTTTGCGGGTGATTTATCATAACACTTCTATTGCTTCCCTTATAATGTTCAGTGAAAATTACTTCAGTCAAGACATGCGCGACATTTATATTGAAGATATAGACCATTATTTAAATAGACTACAGAGACACGTCAGCCAATAATTTATTTTTTAATCTCATAGGTTTTATTTGTAATGAAATTGCAGCTCGCGAGTAGGTGATTACAAGTACAGCGCAAGCTCCTAGTAATGATCAAATGCAACGTAAACATCAGCTTTAAGTGGTCATTTCCAGGAGAAATGGCCTATTAAATGCCATCAAGAAACCTAATGTCCTTAAGGAAGACTGAGTATAACAGGGCAGTATATTGACAAGCTGAGCAGTTACATTTAACGTTTCTATTTGGGAATTGTTGGACACACTGCATGACGGCCTGCTAACAAAAGTAAGGCAACTCCATCTATCCACCGAAAAGGGAAGATGAAAGAATTGTTTACATTAAAAGTTTGAAGCTTCAAAACTCATTATGCGTTTATTTAGCTTGCCATAAACTTCACCAATTTTAAAAAAGCATTCTTCAAAGATGCTATAATCCTAAGTCAAAAATAATGTCATCTCGACGTCCACTAGTTTTCGTGCACAATGAGAGCTTTATTCAAAAGATAGAATCTACTTGGCATGCTTTTCTTTTTATGATCAAAGACAAATAAATAGAAAATAAGTACACTACGAATCAATAAACTTTGCGGTTTTATAACCCAGAGAGGTTTTTCACCTAATAAGCCTTGATTTGCCCCTGCAATATTAAGGAAATGTCAAAACAGATAAAGTTACATTTACTCTATGCTAGTAGGCATATATATGTACTGCGAGAATATTCAGCTTGTTTTTCTTGGCCTGTTTATCAACATGAAAACATAAGAAACCACAGCGTAATGACTGCGTGGCCTGAACCCTTTAAACCTCAAAGCATGACTTTCAAAATTTATAAACTGAAGTGCCACCAACGTCACTTCAAAAAAACAGAAACTTTACAGACTACCAAATATGGTGATAAGTTTAATCAATAAATGCTGCTTTCTGAATTGTCCGATAGATGGCGTAACTCGCCTGCTTAGTATTTCAAGCTCTTTTTTTAAAGAAGATAAGAGCATATATTTAAGCAAATGTCATCAGTACAGTGCAGCAGTTGGAGCAGTTTTTTTTTTTTTTGGAAAACTTTTGCGCTCAGATGCAGTTCACAGTGTTTCAACGAGCATTAGTACCAGGACCAAAATCAAAGAAACAGTTCCACACTTTCAAAAATTGTATTTTAGATAATGCTTTACAAAAAATTTCATTGATTTTCATGACCATGAACGATTTTTAAGATCATAATAGATTTCCGTAACTTTGAAATAGTACCGATATATTGACTCGTGTTAAAAAGACTTTAGCATCGTTAGAGATGAATATTACATGTAATTGATCAGCCTACAGTTTTAATTATCGTAGCAATAGAAGGGTGCACGGTTGAAACCTGAAGTGATGAAAGTATAAAAGTACCATGCAATGAAAATTAAACGAATAGCACTATAGATAAGATGCGAGTAGTTATAATAAACAACAGTTAATTTGTCAATAATGCCCGTGTATGTGCTATAAAGATAATGTAAAATTGCATTGCCAATTACACGATAAAATAAGCCAATGTATAAACAAGACTGGATATGCACTCATAAGAAAAAAAATGAAACGAAAATAGGCTAACATACATGCATATTGCTTAAGTTCATATTGTAATTACGCTTAGAAGATAATATTTTGCACAAGATATTTTGGTTCATTCCTCTGGGGTTCAATAGCAATTTAGGCAAATAGATATTATAGAATATGCACATTTATTAAAGTAAAAACTTTACCGTAGGCCTACTCCTTCAAGCAAGCCTTTGGGCTATGTTGTTGCTAACATCACAAAAGGTTAACGTGAAGTTTACGCCAGTAGACGTGCATCATCACAAAAAGCTAAAGGAAATTAAATATCTTATCAATTGATGGAAAGCGTAAAATGTCAAACTACATAAACTTTTTTCGTATATGTCGGTAGTTCGAATGCTGTTCTCAGACTAAATTGAAGACCTTTTTCAGAAGACATATTTCCCTATTTGAGTTTCCATATTAGCTGACAGGCCAATCGATTGTTGTCCCTTCAGTTCCATTGGAATCGATATTTACCAACAGAGAGCTTAAGATAACTTGACAGATGTTGCTATACAAAAGAAGAACAAATGACGTGGAGCTAACTCAGTTCCTACCAAAGGTAAAATGAACGGTTATAACGGCAGACAACCTTAAAGGCCAAATAAAAAGCTATGACAACGCGAAGGTTTATTTTGGTCAAACCGAAATGAAATAGATTTGAAAAGGGCACGAGCCATTCATTTAGTAAATAAATGCGTATGCCATGACTTTCTTCATATTATTAAGTCAAAGAAGCACATTGTTTGCAAGTTATATTCTTCAAAACACACGGTAATTGCTCAGAAATCCAAAGCATTTAGTTTGCAGTTGCGATATAATTGTTTTCAAGTGAGGTATAGTCAGAAATGCAAATTAAATGAAGGCATACATATATGAACTGTAAAATGAAATGAACTAATATCATCACAAGCATGTTCTTTCAAAAATTTCTGTAACTGTTCTACCAGAATACAACTGTATAACAAAATATGAACAAGTAAACTATAGATATGGCAAGGCAAGATCAATGCAGGGCTAGATCACGAACTATACATTTTTCAATCCAATTCGACAAATTAAATGAATAGCAAGCAGTCCAAGCACACCTTTATTTTAAGCAGCCTTTGTGGGCATAATAACTGTTACTCAGTGCTCACGAAATGCTACTTAAGATTTCGTAGATTTTATAAAACAAGTAATCAGCGTTCATGAAGTGCACCATTCTTGTTTTATTGCATTGTAAAGTGCGAGGAGCATATTTTACAGCCACTTTTGCAAAAATTTATGATGTGTATAATGTTTAATGAAACTTGCAAGCTGTGTTAAAGAGAATGTGTTCCATTTTGCTTTGACCCAGCAGTTACAAATTCCACACGCTGCAAGTTGCATTATTACCGCAAAAACAGAAAAGCGTTCATTATACCTCAACTATACATGTACGTGAAGAGCCTTAAAAGTGGCCACGCTAGTCATCTAACTAATGTAAATACGTGCATATCAGATAGTAAAAAACGCACTGTCGCTATTTATTTTAAATTAGCATTGCACCCTACGCTGTATTCAACGTTGATAATACTTTTCCAGAATACAGACATTGTTGGAATGCAATACTGCTTTATTCTCATGTGCCAATCAGCTCCTAGCTTAAATAGCGTACATTTCACGCATAACGTCTTCCACATACCAGATTCTCTTTGCAAGGGGTTCTTTACATGCAATTCGTCAGGATGGCAGCCCATTCAAGAGAGTAGTCTCTACAAATAAGATGCTACGAAAATCGTTTTGGAAATCTGTTAGATGGGTATGTACTGGGGCCGCCCAGCTGAACAGAGAGATCATAAAGTCCTACCATCATTACAAAAATTAATTTTTTTTAAAAACTCTTTGAGTTACAATAACCAAACTTTGGAAAAGATAGAATAACTAATTTTTATTTCATGCATTTGGTTCACATGAGTATCAGCAGGCGGTGTAGAAACCGCTAGAATCGAAAATGGCGTCTCTGCATGGAAAGCTTAATGTGTTTTCTGGTACAGTTTATCATGATGCCAAATCACCGATCAGTACAAAGCGTGATTTCGAAAGAAAAATTGAATTCAAAAGAGATGTCCACACTACAAAATCGCATTGATACCCACGGCCATCTTCAATGTTTTCCTATCATCCTATGTATATGTAATTTTCGATTCTAGCGATTACAGCGCCGCCTGATGGCACTTCCTGTGAAACTAATTTAGTTTAGCTTTTTTAAAATTTCAAAAAAAAATTTCAAAATTTAATTTTTGTAATGAGGAAAGGACTTCATGAACACCCTGTATGAAACGGACAAGCATCTTGGTCGTGGCATGTTGTCCACCCCAGTCACTTTTAACAGTTCGTATTTGGTCGTCCTCGTCCGAAAGAGATTACTCCTGGGAAACACACTTTACGTGCTCGTTAGAATATAGAGTAGTGAGTAATCAAGCAATAATACTTAATTGCAAATGGTTTCGTAACACTCTTGATAATACACTTGCAAAATGCTCACCCCTCAGCAAAATGGTCATCGACGCCCACGATTTGATCTATGGGCGTGGTCAGCATGACTTAACCCGATTTTAGCGTGCATTTGACGGTCATTGTCAGGTGTGACTATCATTATTTTATTGAGCAGAATTAATTGTACGCAAAACTGCAGATCGCGTGATACCATTTTGGCCTAGTGGTTTGATGGCTCGACCCAAATTCATCAATCTTTATTCCGATAAATGTGCGTGCTCTATCGAAAAATCTTGGATTGTGTGCGTGATGTAAGGAGTTGGTGTTGTGTTTGAAATCCCGAATTTGTGATCGTTAAACGCAATCGCAGCAACTGGCATTAATATTTATAAGGATGAAAACCGATGATTTTTATTTGATTTGTGATGAGCATACGTGCGAACAATTGGATGGATAAGAACCCGAAATGTTTGAATGACGAGCACGGAGACCAATACAAGTTATTGGTGGTCGTTGCAAACTTAAAAATGCCCATTCAAAGCAAAATTGGAAACGGAATGATGCCTTGCCAGAACACGTGATATTATTTGCTTCGATCGGTACACCCTGTATATAATTGCGCACCCTATCAGTGACTTTTGCAAACTCGATGGCAATTCGACCCGTTTGAGAAAGACGAACGAATGCGGGGAAAAATATATGTGAAAATTAGCTCTTCCATTAGCATAGGATTTATAAATAATTGATGAAATAACAACGCAACGACGACGTCAAAACTAAAGTTGAGTCAATAGATAAATTCTGTTTGCCACATTAGCTGGCAAGCATACACTGTAGATGTGCGTTAATTTCAAAATGCAGAATTCAAAATTAAGAACTCGTCGAATTTTTAGCTTCCGATTTCGATTTAAAAACGAACATCTATCAAAATTAGAGAGCTGATTAAATCCTTCAAAAATATTTTTCGTTGCATCATTAAAGCCAAAATAATTTAATTTCAATTAATACCTACATGTATATTCTCGTAATTTTACTTAAAGGCTGCTACAATATATACTCTAATACCACTTTCAATAGGAACGAGTATACCGGTACTGTATACATGTATAAGCTTACATTCATACATGTATACCATTATCTGCATGTATTTCGAAAGATAAATGACATTCTTCTCAAATAATGATTATCCGCTTCGCGAAGTTATAAACAGAATCCGTATTGAAAGATTGCAATATGTAAGAAGAAAAAAAACGAATTTTTCAAGATGTCACTGAAGGAAGTCTACAACTGAACGCCTACACACCAAAAGCCTTTTTGGCTAAGAAAAAGCACGGACGATAAAAATGATTTGGAATTTTTCAAACACGCATCACACACGATTACACGATATACATCCAATCTTTTTTTGTCATTTCTTTTTCAATGTGCATTTTCCGTTTCACTTCACTACTCGGACAAGAATTCACAAAACTGCACTTGAAGCGTATTGGTATTGGCATAAAGTCAGTTGTATCTACAGGACAGTCAAAGACTTTGGCAAATCATGGTGTGGGCTATATTTATATTTTCGACAGGAAAATAGGCTTTCGAAATTGCATGATTTCTGTACTTTACAAACCACGCTTCAATACGGTTTCCCAAAGGAGAAATAATCGCAGAAAATCAACATATATCTGCATTGCAGATGCATATCGTGCTACCCAGATGCGATCCCAGATTTAAAATTATAGCATTAAATTTGAACACGCTGCACTAAATGTGAATGTTTACAGTTTTCTTCGCATTAAATATATAGCATATTTCCTAGGGGATTTAAGGGTGAGGTATTGCTGAGGATTACTGGTAGAGAGGATGGTAAAGTTATTGCACAGTTAAACATTATTCTCTTGGCCTTGGTGTGCACGGCTATGTATTGTACACAAATTCATTCCTACTATTCTTAAGCCCTTTATGGATTTACTTCCCTATATATAAATGTTCATGTAGATGCAGTGAAAACTTTACAATTAATCTAAGACTGGTTGGATTCCTTCCTTCTCTTTTAAGTATGCGATATGCTACTCACGTTACATTATTATATGAACGATTCTTTAGAAATACGCAGCTAGATAACGTGCGAGTCTACGATTCTTATAGATTGCATTCTTTTCGTACTCTGGAATCCCTCTCAGCATTCTGTTGACAGAAAGCCTCATGAAAATAATTACGCAAAGATATTAATGCCTGCGACATTTTCGAAGCAAAAGCAACATTTATCATCGCAGCAATGCCCTATTCAGACATTGTTCCTGCAGCAATGCTAGATGCATCAATTCTGATTAGTTTTTAGTTAACCTAACACGATGCATCAAGAAAATCATCTGAAAGATCAAACAATATGGTATTATATGTCAGTGGAAGGAAAGGTTAAATTAAGATGCATTAGTGTAAGCTTCTTCGTATTATTGAAATAAAACAGCAGACTCAGTATATCCAACAGGTACATACAACCTAGCCTTAATCATCATAAAAGAAATGATCATGTATAAAGTAATACACAATAGCAACTTAAAAACTACGAAAGTCTACATGTAAAGTAGGTTAAACCCGACACAAGCTATCATAAAGATAAATTGCAAATGCAGTCGATGATATATTATTCTTCCTTATGATTAATTTCACTTTTCAATCAACTTGACGTTGTTGCAATTCCAGGCTAACTTTATTGCTCAACGCAGTTAAGAAGGGATCAAAGATTCAGAATGTTAGAAGTAATAAATGACGATCAAGTTTTTACAAATGACGAATCCAGTACAGAATGAATTATTACTCACGAGCACATGAATTAGGGAAAATGCAAATTATTTTTGAAAAGCAACATGTCGATGATATAATGTACCTACAAACCCACGTAAGTTGATTTTTTTCCTAAAACGAGTTATTGTAACCATAATGTTCATTTGAACTTCCTGTACACTTATGTACAAAAACCAAGTGGCTGTGATGGTTAGAGTGCCCTCCAACACTGAAGTCTAGCTGTTTTTAAAACATATTTATCTCTCCTGTAAAATGTGAAAAATTGGAACAAAGGGTTTGCAAGTTTACCATCGATGTTTAGATCTGTGTCTCGTACCATGCAAAAAAGGCATAGTTTGTGAAGTCGTTCGACATTATTTAATAAAATTATGTTATGTTTTCCTCAAATACAAGTTTTATAAGCGATTTCTAATTCAACACACGATTTCAGCAATCCACATCACCAACCAATTACAAGGTTGATGTATGTAGGCCAACTGTAACTCATTGTAAGCCTTAGTTAGCTATAATCGAGAAATTTCTAACATTCTACGAAGAACCTTTACAGCTAATAACAACAAAATAGAAATGCAGATTAAGCAAACTGGCATCGTGAGCATAAAAGATTTCCTGGCACCTCAACAACTGTCTGCCTGAATGCATGGAATGGAGAGATCCTCAACACTGCAAGCCAATCGATAAAGATTAGATTTGCATTGAAGGAGAAAAGTACGTGACTTCTAACAAATGGCATCTCTTCCCTTAGCACCCTTGCTTTCGTACTCATCCGCCAAGTAATTGGGGGATGAATTCCCCTAGACATACGATTTCCGTTCATTTTTCGAAAACACTCTTTCGTTATTTTAGACAGGAATGCGCATTTTGAGGTAACCCAAAGTTTATTGAATATGCTGAGAACATCTAGAAACAGCCTCTAGTGCACATTTAAGATGGGATGGAAATATATTGCAATTATGCAATATATCCCTTCTAGAGTTATGATTAGACCATAGCAGTTTCATACATGCATTGTACGCTGTTGATTGTTGGTTAACGTTATGTAACATTTCGCCCGAATCCCTTGGCTGTCATTTGAAAAACAACAGCATGCAGTCAAGCTTAATTGAAATATACCTAACGACAAAGGTACGCGTATCGTAATTTATTATAAGGTTACTTACACTGTACATGTATGTAGTACACAGCGTAACAGTAAATTATTCGGACCGTTAATTACCCTTGAGCATTTTTTCACAGATAAAGAACGACATACTGTATACCGGTTCAGTGTATATACAAATTACACACATGTAAAGAAAACTCGAATTATTAATTCAAACAAGTTAATCTACACTATACTTTAAATAGGGTAAGCCTCAGTCTCTGCCATCATTAAAATTTACTGACAGAATACTAATCAATAAATTCGAGTCTTTACAGTATAGTGGAGTCTAGCAATTTCATTTCTTACTTTAACGCATACATTAGAAAATATCTTAAGGACATTATTTTGTACACTTACAAACACAATTTCAATCTTGTTGGAGTCGCAGGGGATGTTTCATAAACTATTATTTTATTTGAAAACCTTGGATATAATTATACTGTATTTCAAACCTACATGTCGAGTAGACAAGCATAATACCCGTTTTAACTATCGGAATTAACCTCTTTTATTTTCTTTTTGTGTTTAACCAAATTAACCTAACGATGTATTTCCTGGTTTACAGTAGCTGCCCCCAACTGCCAGCAATCACCGCCAGCCTACGAGCTTATAGGAGAAGCTAACTTTCTCGTATTGGAGCAGAAAAAACACCCAAAAATTCTTCAGCATTAAAATTAGTGTTATCGATTTACAAAAAAATGGTCATATATTAATATTGCGCATTTATTTTGTTGCTGGAGGGATTGCCAAAAACGAATAAAAAACACGTCGCTTCCGAATTCTGCTACTTCGTGATAACTTCGTCGACTATCGTCTTATACAATAAAATGTTTATTGGAGGGATCTGGTGTGCTCTGTATACATCTACCGGTATACCGTACATACATGTACATGTATATTGCACTGTAAAGGTTCTGCGACCCTTATCTAAAGCACGAGTGTACGGTAGTGTTACACTGTCAACAAAAAAGAACAGCAATTCTTCGGTTATTAGCATACTGAAAGATCTGAAAATAGATCTTGAAGAGCAACAGTTTTGGCAAATGGCTGTTTTTATGTGGATAAACAAGCATAGGTATTGACAATTCAAAAAATGCAAGTAACTCCTCGAAAACTTCAATGCAGGGAAGGTACAAGTATGTGCATGAATAAGCGACCATTCAACTTATACGTACGCAATTAGAACCATTGTGCAAAGTAACGCTCTTAAATGTTTAGCTTGAATTACTTAAAGGTTGTACTGTAAACCGCGTGCCTTATCGCTTGCACTAGACAAAACAAGATATTGCAAAATTCCGAGAGTTAAATTGCACGGCGGTTATTTCTCCATAGCGGATATGAGTAGGTTGAAGGTTCCATAAAGTTGCACAGTGCATGGTTTTATTATCAATTATGGTTGCAGTTATCTTCGAATTACGTATAAGCAGTGCAGGAGCTATTTTTAAACTGTTTAAAGAGTCTTTAGTTTTAAGTGTCTCGTAGTAAGCAACGTGGGCTGAATACGCTTGGTCAATTTTGAACATTTCTGAATACTCGTATTGAAGAAAAGGTACTGTGTTATTATCATTCTGTAAACATGACGTCTTTGGAACCTGTCCATCATGATATTATTATCATGCCCTTCCAAGTTTTGACAAAATGTTTTTATGAATTCGGAGAAATCATTTATGAATGTATAATTTAAAAATTCAAAATTTCATAGAAAATCGTTAACCATGCTATAACGGTTCATGTTCTACATGTTCATCCATGAATAAATGGAATACAAACAATATTGATTTCTTTCTCGTCTTATAGTGCTGTAATTACCCAATTAGCACTTCTGGCACGTATTCATGACACGCATTAATTCGCCGGCAATTAGTTTTATTGCCGTGAAACTGCATAATCTGCAGGAATGCGGATGCAGATTCCCCTCTTAACTTAATGCATATCTAATTAATTAATAAATAACGCTGGGGTCCCGGTTAGGGTGAAGTAGCTCCAACGACGTTATACCAATGTGTCTGTTATAGCTGCAACTTAAATTTATTTTATTCGGCCAATGAATAGCATCTACAGCAAATAGTCAGCTGTAATGGCGCTAGATATACTGTACATCGACATGCCATAAAGTGAACGAACATGCCATGCGATAAACAACACAACATGGCCCGGCCCACGTCAGATAGTAAGAGGCATTTTATCACTACAAAGAGGCCATAATGCGAGGCGACTATGGGCGTACAAATTGAGCTGGCCTATAAATAAATAAATACGTGAATTGCAAACCTCGGAACATAGCACCGGTAATTGGCTTGTCATTTAACTCTTGAGGAAACCCCCAAGAACGATACAGAAGCACTTAGAACTACAAACGTCTGGATATGGGCGTGTGGAACTATTTGTATCACTCTTGCAACTTCTGCATTCAACACCTCCATCCCACTTTCATCTCTAACAATTCTCTATCGCATCAAGCTGCAATTATCAGCATCCAAAACTAAGCTGAAATTTTCATGAGTGTTGCTGCGTTAACGGGGAAATGCTATAAAGGGATAGTTGTGCGTATTTGAAAATCTCATCGATTTTAATGATGTCATGTTTGCTTTTGTGTGATACACGAACGTATGTGGATTAGGTATGTTAGCCATGGTGCGAGGCCTTAAAAAGTCATTATCACGGGGAACTCTTGACGTACGAGGCTTTGAATTCAAAACTGCTATAATTGGATTATCCTTCACATGTAGGTGGATTGTGTGGCGTCCAGCATTCTTTTGCCTCTGGATTTAATTGGCATGTCCATCGCAACCGACATCGTTAATGTGATACAGTACAACATTTTCCAATCACGTTTTCATACACTAATGGATAAACACGTGAAAGAATTGCGCTAAAATGGCCAAATGACACGAGTTATGAGGTTGTCCTACGACCTGTTAGTGAACACGCAAACGTATGGCAAAATTTGGTTATGAAAATTTTGTTCATTTAAGTGTTGATCGAGAGATATTTTTACCATCATTTTCCATCGCCAACACGTTTCAATGCCATTACTTTTTATAGTGGTAATAGTCGTATTGGGCTGAAATGCATGCATGTATCAAAGTAAGTTCATTTCTCGTCAAGCTAACATTATTAACTTGCACGGATTGAGTATGGGATGCACACACGCCCAAGCCAGATTCATATAGGAGTCAGCAACCCTGAGCTATAAAAACAAAAAGTCGTTGTATCTCCGCAATGCACTAAAAACCCCCGCAAAGTGTTTTGCGTCAACAAACGTGTATGCGAAATGCTGCGCAAAAATATTTATGAAAAACCAGCTCACTTAACCGGTAACCCGAATTCTGCACATTTTAATAAAACTACGAAACTTCGTTGTTCTCTCAGTAAATGAGGATGTCGATATTAGTGTTTTCTCGTTAAGCATGTTTAACGATGCGCATTATCAGCCACAGAAATATCGACGATTGGAAAGGTGACGGTTATGGTGGCAGAAGAGAATGTTCGTGAAACGAAAATACGAACACAGAAATGCAGTTGTGAAAATCTTGATCATATTAATATGGAAATACGTGTATATATGTATATCTATGTAGAGTATAATCTCGGGGGAAACACAGTGGGCTTCTCTGAAAAGCACGTAAGCTTGGCTGGTTAGCTTACAACTTTTTCTGTTTTTCCTGACCTGACCTAATCTAATCTAACAACACCTATAACCAATAGACATACATCAGGCTAGGTTATGTTAGGTTGGATTAGGTCAGGTCAGGTTAGTTTAGGTTCAATTGGCACGTTTCCCCATAAGCATTTGAACTGTTAGGAGTGGCCTACATATCTTCTAATACCCTGTGGTATGTGAAAAGCCACCATTAGAGCAGCTGTGTGAATAGCCATGATATACTGTGAAAACATTAAATTTCTTTCACTTTGAATGCCATAGTTTATTCAGCAGTGATAAGCAGATGCATACATCCTAAAATTCCCCAACAGCATCCTTCCACCTTCCCAGACCTCCAATAAACTTTTTTGAAAACAAGTTGCAAACAAGTCCCGCTGGTTGGTCGCAAAATCCCTGCACAATTCCTGTTCCCTCCGCTCTGATGCACATGGAACACACTCTCAATTCCCATTTTAACAACCAGTGAATGCACCATCTCCGCCACTGATGCGTGCAACAAGCTGGATCACTGACATGCTTCCCAAGCGTACATTTCCAGCATGCGGGTCGCCAGTTGATCGCAACTTTGTTCCTCAGAACGCGCACGTGCGTTGCATGTTTACTGCACGTAACAAAGCGTTGGGAGTAACCTACCGGGTAAAATTCTAACTCTGGTGAAGAGGCAGCAGAAGCGGTTATCATCCAACGTTTCTCATACAACGGCTTTATTCATCATGGGCTGATCAGTACAGTAGACGGCTTAATGTGGTCATATTGGGCCCGGGGTGTTTTGATAACAATAGCCGAATGACAAGAAAAAGGATCGTTCCTTAATTTCAAATCTTATGTACATAAGCTCTCTGATACATTACGTACAGTAATTAACCCTACAAATCTATTTACCACTAAAAACTCACTTCGTTTATAATTTTCTGTAGAAGTTATCAGTGCATACTGTATTTTGAAAGTCAGTTGATCTACGTTGTATGCTACACAAAAGTGTTACACTTCTTAGTGCTTATGTTACCTCATCGTTTTTGGTGGTTTCTCAACCAAGATGATCGCTTCATATTCGCCATCTTCATGATAATTTTCATCCATCAGCTATTTGACTCCCAGACAGCCTGGCAAATGGCAAATGTTAAATTCAGCCAGTGGGGCAGCTACCAGAATATTCTCGTCAATGAATATCGATAACTTAGAAGAAAATTCTTTCTAATTTTCGATTCTTATACATCAACTGAGGCATCATTTGATATATTTTCTTCCAAAACTTCTTTTTTCCTTGACTTTTACGAATCCTACACGAGGGGAAACGATAACATTAACTGAAATTTTAATGGCAATGTAATTACGATGTTTTGATGAGCGGTGATTCCGATAATAACATAACCCGCGAACACATTAAGTGGAGTCCACTGTAGCACGATAACACGAGAGTGATCCATGCACGAATTGCAACGAAAGCATTCATGAAGAGGGCTTCGCCATCACCAAAGTTGGAATAAAGGTACAGTAGGTTACCATTGGCTTAGTGCGAGGCCCCAGGCGACGATCGTTCCAAAAATGGCGGGGAAACCCCTTGCTTCAAAACCCGCATCTGCGCAGGTGGGTAATCATAACGCTCTAAATAATCTAAACCTTCCCACGCCAAATCAATTGCTCCCGTAGCAAAAAAAAGCGTCAAACATCTTCATGCACTTACCCATTTCATCGATCATGGGGGCTAGCCTGAGTGTGATGCCCACGAGCAGCATGCTCATGCCAAACAAGATGATGCCGATGACGATGATGAGCCACTTGGCCTTCTTGGGCAGAGGCTCGTCGTGTTCCCTGGAGCTATTGCGGGCGGCCAGGGCGAGGCTGGCGGCGTGGGCCTTGCTGGCGGGCCTGAAGAGCGGGTCTTCGGGGGGAGGCGGAGCCGGGGTCAGGTCCCGCAGTTCCCAGCAGGACACGCTGCTGCTGTACAGAATGGGCATGCTGCCGGACAGGTCCTCCCTGGGCCCCAGCAGGCAGGTGTCATAGCTGCTGAGCCTGTCGGAGCACACGCTGCCGTTGGCCCAGGGCAGCCGCTGGGGTCCCCGGCGAGGCGACGCCGGACACAGCACGCTCACCTCGGGTCCAAGGGCCTTCTCCATGCCATTACAGAGGCGGTCCCAGCGCCGGTCTCATCCGGCTGAAAGGGGGGCGATTTTCACGAGGACATGGCAGCGGCGATTGAGCACGTCGGCGACGATCCAGTGCCTGGCGTTTCACGGCGCTCGATCGTTCGGCTCACCAGGACCATCCAAGTGGAGAAGGGAGGTTCAGTAGGAAGGCATGCAGTCTTCGGAGGACGAAGAAAAAGAACGAAATTGGGTGGAACGCTTGCAGCTTTTATGGATTTTGCAGTTGCAGCCGATGCTGATGGAGGAGGAGGGGGGTTTGGAAATCGAGGGAGCCTGCAGAGATTTCGCCTTAACGAGCCGCTTTGCGATGGCGATTTCATGGGATGCCAGAATGCGGAAATGCTGCGTGGATTGGAAATCGTGGATGGCAACGTCTAATATCAACGTTATCAGAGCGGTATGACAAGCGTAAATAGGCAATGATGCTCCATGGCGTATGGTAGATCGTCACACGCTCTCGCTGCTGCAGATACGGATGAGGCAAGGTCAGCCTGTAATCTTAGGGAATATGCTTGGATAATGATAGCTACTGTACCTTGCGCGAGCTATTTCCAACAATCACGTTACATGTACCGTATTTCATCGAATGGTACCACCAGTAGAGAAAAACCACTAAAGCGCTTGATAGCTTATTTTTGCCTAAATGTGCATGAAAATGTGATCATTTTCACATGTGTTTCCCGCTGCAACTATTTTCATTTTTTTCTGCAAACATAATAACCGATCTTTTCAATGGGGCATCGTAGTGCAATCTTATTGAAGCTATTTCGATATTCAACAATGGACCAAAATAAACCTACTTGTATTTTTGTATTAACACGTGAAATTATCATCATCTTCCTTTTGTTTTTCATACGCCGTTTTAATTAATATTGTTACAGTGTTGCAGTAGATTGGTAAAACTCGAAATGTTTGATTGTAAAGGGAAAATCCATATTTATACGTGTAACACACTTTGCAAAATAAAAACAAGAGATATACCATTAAAAAGACACAAAATATGTAAAAATAACGATATCGATGGTATCGTCACAGAAAGTATCTTCTTCAATGTATTTGCTTAAACTGATAACATTGGTTATGTAGTATAAGGACGTTCGTTGAAATTTAGACAATTGCAAGATAAAATAAAAAATATCCAAGATCATCTTTTCATTCAAATATAATAGATACCATCATTAAAGAATAGCTTAGTAGAGAAAGCCCGACTTAAGGTTATTAAGCATAACAATTTTAACAGAGATGAATAATTTCTCTGGGGAACAGAAATACAACGATCGTGCACATGCGTGATGCAAACGATCAACTTTAATTACGTATATACAGTACATGTACAATCTATCTATTCTATCACAATTTCATATTATACAGCTATGCATTTACAACAACCATGTATCAGCATTTTGAAGTTTTCAGCAAATTTAATTTGCAGCTTTTAAGTCATTCAATTCAGACAATTTCATTGACTAATTCCACGTCTACCAGGGGGGTTGTAGTGGGGGAAAGCAATTTGACGATAGTCCTTGACCAAAAAAATAAAAAATCGCAAGCAAAAAGCACCATTTTCAAACCAGGAATTCAGGGATGAGATTTTTCTATATGAAAGCTTTGGTCGTAATTCATGTTACCACACGCGCTTGGTGAAATTACATAGCCTATCGTGATTATTTAGAGTGTAGAAGTTTAATCAAGTTTGCTTACGCAAATCGATGGAACCCAAATTTAGCAGGGAATGACTCTGCTTGAAAAATCAATCGCCACGAAATTACTCGCACGAAAAAGAATCAGCCTTTCCTTAACTGCTAATTACTACCATTAGGAATTTTCTATCAAAACGCTATTGTGTTGGGGAAACTCTCGCACATTATGCGTCATTTTTAGTGCCATTCAAAAACACAACTCAAGATGTTTATAAATACTAGCACTGCCGCCTATAATATTTGAATTAACGACTAGAAATGTTTTTATAGCTTCACTGGCACGTGAGGTTAGATCAGATCCCAAACTTGGCACTTTATGAAAGGATTTTTTCAACGTAAATGTTAACATAAAAAATTTCAATATTGCACCAGGGGCGGTCTAAATATTTTCCGTTGGGAAACATGAATTCGATTTCAATCTCTTAGTAAAATGGGATTATACATGTCAAACTAACTAAAACTTTAAAATACGACTCACAGCTTGCGTATACACATACATGTAAATGCAGTTTCCAATTTGAATATCGAAAAACTGAATTGCATTTAGCATCTAAAACCAGCGAAAAATTGAATTGCATTTTGTGGCTGCAGCCATATTTACTTAAATAACAAAAAGGAAAACTAATGTTTTTTCTCATGCCGACCGATAATGTACATACCTTAAGCATAATTATGTGAAATATTATTTCTTAACACACCACATACTGCTGCATAAAGTCTTCAGAACTGATATACATACCTGAATGATTATGTTAAATGTGAAAACAACAATTAACAAGTAAATGTAGTCAAACTACTACATGTCTTTAAAATATTGCATAAATTCGACAATTTGGTGATCGAAAAAATCGCTCTGTAGGTACCGATTTTCAAAATATCCTGCCGGTATTGATGATCGCTGTATATTAACTAATTATAGCCAAAAATAAGAAAGTAACCGATAATTTCATGATTGCTTCAACCATGTTTACACTTACAGATACTGTATATGGCTTCAGAATATAAATGAGTCAATGATGTAGAAGCTTCATTAGCAATAAGCAGTTGTCTGAGCCCCAAGAGAGGATTAAATTTCAATTAATAAATACGGATGAGGATGCTTCCAATCTTCCATTTTCAGGAATGCAATGATCACAGACATCCCGCACAACCGATAGGTTATTTAATTTCGAGCTAAGAATGATCCAAGCAACATTTGTTATTGATGATTGCATATGCCCTTTCTAGAACAAACATCACAATCTAAACAAATACTTGTATATGTATGTCTAAAACGCAATCTTTTGTATATCCGTTATTTGAATAATGCAACAACATCGAAATTGCATTTAAAAAGAAGCAAATTTCGCAGAGATCTGCTTATTGATTCAACATCCCGTCATCTGTTTTAAAAGTTTAATGTAATTTATTAAAATGCAGCCGACAAATATTATCAACATCGAGGCATAAATAAATATTAAACATCTTTGCCTGCTTGCGTATGTTTGTACATACACCTACGCATTGCACTCGCTATTCAAAATGTCAAAAAAATTACATAATTAGATTTAATATTTTCGCTGTTGCTTTGCAAGTTGTTGAGAAAAAATGTAGATGAGTTGAACTACCATTTCGGTTGATTGAATTAATTATGAATAATATTTGTTTAATGACATATTGTATAATGTCCATCTCGAGAAAATAATATTTGTATAGCTTTCAAGATGCACACAAGATACTGAAGACAAAGAAAACCACCTTTTCTCACAATTTAGATTATGATAAAGTAAAGTTTAACCATTAATGAGATGACACAATTTAGAGGTGAAAAATTTACAGTTGAAGGAATTTCGTTCATGAAAAACTGAAATTTCCTTATACATAAACATGTATAACAGAGCTCTAATTTCATAAGATACGATTGCTTGGTCACGCTAATAAGGCTACAAATATAGTTTCCTTCAACATTGGAGGCTCAACATATTCTCATATTGCTCATCCGAAAATGGTCAGGTACATTAAAGCTACTTATCTCTCTGAAACCGGTTTCATATGCTTTTAGTGAATAGATCATATTTCGTAAATGGTCTATAAAGTTTAATAAAAGAATGCATACATGTAATGCTAGGGTAGCGTGAAATGGCATTATCTTCTAGTAATGATAATGCATATTCGCCAGGAATTGAGCTCATGTAGATTTATTTAAATCTATAGGCTTATCATTATTAATATTAAACATGCTTTATGCCATCATAAACGGGCGGGAAATGTACAATATAATAAGCTTAATACATCCTTACAGATTTGCATGAAAAAGAGATGCCATCATTACCTTCAGTCTGCAGGCTGAAGTGTAAAATATTGATTCCCCACGGACCCCATTGGGTTGCAGAGATGCAGGCAGAGTACGGTATTCGGTAATTTTTTTAAAAAAATTTCAAAATTTCTATTTGACTCCCCTCCTTCTCCCCAAAGAAGCAAAAATAACGAGGAAAAAAACCGAACACAGTTCATTAGGGGCCTGTTATTCCGGCATATACCGTATGTAAGATATTGAAAACGATTGCTATGTGAAACTATATACCTGCATGTACTGTATCGAAACGAGAAATATCAAATTTCCATTAATCCTTCCAAATTCATTCTATATCCCAAATGAAATATCAGGTTGCATTAAGGCCGAAACAGAAACTCGTCAAATAGTTAACAATATTCACGCACACTGTCAAATATTATTATAGTTGAGTTCACCAAGCGACCACCGTCATCATCACTACATACATGTACATGAGCTGGCATCCTCTGCATTCGCCCAAAGTTTTCATTTCTTTATGACATCCAATGACAAAACACGCTTTATTATTGTATACCATGTTTTAACTCCATATACAGTAGGTGTGTTGGAAACGACATGAAGTCAGCAAACACTGCTTACTAACGTATGCAAGCGCAATCTTTCCTGTTCAGTTTTGTCACGCACTTCAAAAACGTATAACATAAAATGTTTCTCAGATAAGAAGCGAGGAAATGTCAACGTTTATTTGTGGGCCTTTCAAAGATGAGGAAACATCAAGAAATTCATTTTTGCAGCAAGAATTGCCGCATTGTATACAAAACTTGCGCAAGTTTAGCTGTGTCCTCGTGGATCGATCTAGGAAAGTAACCGTCTTCTAAATTACTCGGTCTCATGCTTACAAATAAAACTCACATTTTTTCTCCATCGTTCTGCAGCATCTTTTCATTTCATAAAATCAATGGATAAGTCTCATTCAGCTCTTGTATAGCTTCATAACTCATGATTTTCGATAGTTTTAAATTAATTCCTTCCATAGACAAATAAACAATTCTGTTAGAAATGGCTTAATTTAAGGGATTTTTAAATAAAGTTGATCAGGTTATGTACAACCATCAGAAGAAATTTAGACACCTATTTGAGAATATCCTATAAGAGTGGGGATCGATTTTCACACATTCTCATAACATACTAGACCTGCTTCAACCATTTGTCGCAGTCTAGACAGTGCCTTTATAACGTTGCCATAAGTCAAAACGATAAATAAAATACCAAGAGCAAAAGTCGTCCTTAAAACTCAGCCGTCATCTATAGCAGTGTTAGTGGATTAATTTTCAGGAAACTAACCCGGGTGCTATGACGTACAGTATAAAATATTTATCAAACTAATTGCAACTAAAGAGACTGTAAACATTCAAAAATTACACGTACAGTAGGTGTCATAAAGGTAAGGTAGATGGAATTTTGACGAGAAAATGCGAAAATTTAAAAGTTCTTAAGTTCCATTTAGTTATGATGTAGTCCTGGAATAATGGGACATAAGGTAATTAGCAACTAAATATAAGTTACACTTTTTTGTCAGTCTTAGAATGTATTTTTCCTAACTATGTAAGCAATGCATAAATGTACTGTATACATTGTTCAAAGAACAATTCACAAAAAATGCGTATTTCATATCTTTTACAAAGCACACTCATGTACACTACATGTACATGTATTTCCAAACGACTTTTGCCAAAATAATCACTGCCGATTACCAAATTGGATGTATTTGAAAGAGCGTGCCACTAAGAATTTACACTTTCAATTATTTGCGTTCGTGATAAACAAATCCCTCAAATTCAAAATGGAGTTGCTAATTGGAGAGACGAGTAGCTTTAATTACACGCCTTAATGACTACAGGATTTCGCCATAAAACATTACAATGCAAATGCTCTACGAATTGGGTTCTTCTGGAAGAAACAAAAAAGTTATCTGGCTCGTTAAATTGCGTATTTATGCAAAAACTGCGCAACCCTCCTAGATTTTAGATGAAAAATGAGATTGCTGTGCCGCAGAGCATTAACTATGAGGGTGATATTTAACGCCTAAATTATTCTATTTAACTCGCTTAATCTCTTTCTTTCGCATCAGCTTGACTAATTATGATGTGACGATTCTCTGGATAATTCGAGTTAAAATAATGAATATAGTGTATATTGCACGCAAACCGAGGCAATGTCGAATGCAAATTCGCGCTTTAATTATATAATACCACTCAAACGGATAAGAAGCACAGAGAGAAAGTTTGCAAATGCCTGTGGAGGATGCGATAGAAAGAAAACTAGTCTTAACTTCCTAATTGCATCATTATGGACTCCACTGCACCAAAATGACGCAAAACGGCTGGCAAACAGCCATGCACGCTTATCCAATTTCCAAGAGTCCACTCTTAAGGATGGCCGTTATGCAGTAATCCACTGAAAGTTTCTTCACTCAAATCCCGAGGCATATATACTTTTGATACTAGTGCTAGGATGTTTAACTGCAGCTGGCCTTCTTCCATTAAATTAGACAACACTTTTAGTTGCATAAAACGGTTTTGCGCAGTACTGGGTCGAAAAATCCAATGAAAGACGTGCTTAAATCACTGATCCATTCACGTCAGCTCACCCTCTAGAGAATCTGAAACATGCATGTAGTGTTTACAGATGTACATATAAATCAGGCTTTCATAAATGTATGAATGCTGAACCACACTTGCGTGTAAACATGTAGAAAAAGTGAAAATCAAATTCGGAGCTGGCACGGATTTTTTCAGCTTTGGAATTTGTCGCTCAAATGCCAGAAGTTGATTTGTCGAATTGATTCACGTGCCGATTCAATAAGACAATTCAGTAAGACGACCACTTGCCTGTAATTACTCTACCGGCAGTTGAAATAAGAAGTAACATATTGTATTTTCACATCAGTCTTTCCAGGATCCTCAGCTTTACTTAATTAAAATTCTAAAAAATTTCCAGAATTTGTTCGACCGAGGATACAAAGATTTTTCATACCAAATTTGGATTATCATGCTCGGTGGAAATGTTATTATCGTTATTTATGCACAAGGCACGTTTTTTAAACATATAAATTAAAGTATTTCCAAAAATTGGTTTCCATCATCACTCATACATGTACTTGTGCAAACGCTATAATTGCAAAAAACACTACAGCTTTTTCACACAGTTTCATGAACATGTACATGTACATGTCTGTCTTCATTCCCTGAAGGTCACCTTAATTTCAATTTTACATTTTCTACACTACAGTCTAAGCAAGCTGCCAGCAATAGCATGAACAGGAGAAAGAGACTTAAGCATTATTGCTAATTTAGATATTATCTGTAAGCAATGTCAGACCATCTCCTTGCTAGTCTTTCTGTAATATGCCATCTTGAAAACATTTCGTCGAGCTTCTATCTACCATTCATGCGGATTTATATCGAGGAATACAAGAATAAGAGAAAATTGAGATTCGAGAATGCCACATAAAAGTTGAACATCTTCCAAGCGCATTCTTACATTCTGCTTGCCAATGGAAATGTATGCAATATATACTCGAAACACAAGCATTATTTTGGCTATAGATGAGAAAATTATGTGAAGTTTTCCACGCCACAGATAAAAAGATTACATAGAGAACACATTACCATATGTATGGAAATAAATAAGGAATCGCGAGAGCTATTTCCAACGATACAAGCGCTTTATATGGCTATTTACGCATCGTGGCAAGGCCATAACAAGTCTTGTCGAGCAAACTACATTGTATATATGGAAAATTGTGGTTTCGGACCATAAATACGATCAAAATTGTAAACGCGGAGGAAATGTCTTTACCCTACCTTTTCAGAAATCTTTTATACACAAGCGTATATCTGCTTGGCATACATAGCTCAAAGATGACAAATATTTTTCTAGCAAATATTTCAAGCGTACGTGTTCAAATTCCAAATTTTTTATCGAATACGTTCAAGAAGAAAAGAGGACGATATATCAAAGAAATGAAATGAGAATGAGGTCGCTGCATACTTGTTCGGAATAGCAAATTTTGAGGGCTCTTTTGGCCAATGGTGTTTAAACCATTACTGAAAGTATTTGCTAACTAAACCAGCATTAAATTTCAAAAGGCTTGAAGTTCACAATGCGTTAGATAATTTTACTTGAAAGGTGGTAATTTTTTTAATCCAGCAGCTCGACAATATTACATTAAATGCTGAACAACTCCATCAAATACGCAATCATCCTTTTTAAACTTAAAACCATGTATGAGGTGTAATTCAATTAATTATATACTAAAGTAAATAAACTAATCAACTTTATTATGTTAAAGCTGAATTTATATAAATGCTTGTTGTTTAATTCCAGAAGAATATGAAGGTAGAAAAGCTTTACTGTACAAAATACGATCAATAAGGCAGCAAAAAATAGCTTTCAAAAACGGTATAGCATCTCTTCTTTATGCTCATAATCGCGTGCAGTTAATACATATTAACGACTTCTGTAAAAGGTTAATTAATTGCATAAACATTGCTTCGCGATATAATGGTTGGTTAAGCAGACAATTAACAGGAAGGTAGGCATTGTCATTTGTCTTATTTTCTGTCAAGGCTTCGCCCATGTTCGAGGAACGATATTCATGGGCCATTTGTGCAGGCTATCCCTCCAGGTACATTAATTTTCGTTTTAGAATTAACGCATCGCCACTACACTGTATTCATGTAGATTATACGAAAGGTCTTTTCATAAATTAATATTTCGGACCAAATAACACCTGACAGGTAATTACTCTTTACTTGTAGTGTGATTTACGAGCAATATGCAGTTACATTTCGGAAATGCTGTACCCTGGTTGCACTGAATTTGGGAACTGTAATATACTGGAGATGGTGTCGGTTATAAGTTAATAATATTGCAACAGAATGCCATACGATGGACAGACAAAGTTAGGGCACACCAAAGAAATGGCTTCGAATATACATGTACATGCAAATCTATGGAAAAGCAAAAAAATCTGAATAAATGTAAAGCAGGTGAAGAAACCTTTCTCAACTTAAACATAAACGATTTACTGTATCTGGAAAATTGTTATCAGGTCAGCAAGTATAATTCCATCGAAATAATACATGCCTAGGAATAAATTGCTCATGCTTGGTCCTGGCCTGCCTCAACCACATCCTGGCTAATCCAAAATGATGAGCAACAAACTACGTCGTGTTATCGTTCAGGCTTATGTGGGAAACCTTAAACTGCATTTGTTCAACAATAAAGCACCGCACCACGACAAACTACAGAATAAGTGTATTTGTCTAGTACTTGCGAAGGTCTTTGTGTTGTATCCCACAAATCTAAAATGAAATATACATTAAAAATATTGATTGGTTTTTAAATTTTCTTTTCTTTACTGAATTAAATTCAACCATAAGTAACCTAATGTCGTAATAGAAATGGCATTTGGCAGGGAGGTTAAACATAAGCCTAAAATTTATGAGGCACTTCTTCATCTAGGTGGACATCGATGGCATCATCGAAAATTGCTTTTGACCATCCTTTGGAAGTGCATTCCAGTGTCGAATTGCAGGCAAACAGAAGAACCACTAACATGGAACCGAATTAATTCGAAACTCAATATGGCTTGAGCTGACATCTTACGCCTCTTCAATGATTATGTAAAGATCGCTTGACAAATTTGAAGTTACATTCGGGCGAACATTTCTCGGAGAGATTTTCACTATCACATAAATCCTTACTGATGTTATTTGCTATATAAAAACTTATCTTTTATAGGACGGATTGCAGCCGACAAGAAATCAAATTGAAATGTAAAGTTGAAAAGTAACGTTAAAACGAATTATTGCTTATACATAATTTGTGTTGCTTTATAAGTTTTGAAATCGAATCTTTAAATGTGACCCTCATAATTTTGCCATTATAATTATGGATAAAACATCAGTGAATGAAAATATGGAGAAATGTACTAGCGAGCAAGATTCATATTGTAATTCCGGACATGGATGGAACATGTTAAAGACCCAAATGTACACCTAATCTATCGCCAAACATGCTTGACGCACACGATTTCTACTTAATAAATTACGGATGTGTTAGCGACATGTTTTTAGAATATGCGTAGTTTAAAACCGCAAATTATGAGGATAATCACGCCTATTAAGCATATCAAACCAGTGCAGAAACGACACGTTTTGGCAGTCCTGTTCCACGAGGGGCAGGGCAATAACGACAGTATAAACTTAAAATCGTATAAATCTCTTAGATAGCCGAAGGAGGAAACGAGGTCTTTCTACCTAAGCCTCTAAGATATCACTTCCTAATTAATATTCGCCTATAAGCAACAGCAGGTTTTGCTTCTCTCAGTAATTGGCCCGTTCTGAAAAGCCCACGAGCATCCAGATGCTCTATATTATTTAATCAATATGAAGAGCATCTAGCTTTGCCATTCCATGCACTGGAAATGACGTTGGAGCAGCAAAGCATCTTTCGAGGTTGCTAAGCAACGTTCAAGCCTATTAACGCCTAGTTCCGTCCAATATCGATAGATGGCAGTAGCGCACAGGCTTCAATAAAAGGCGATTTTAAAGCTGATGAGGATCATATCACGTTCAATCTTTATGGTTTTTCGACCAACTGCAAAAATCCATGCATCGATAATGGTGCCGAATTCGTGATGGGTATAGGCGTGCACACCGAACACCTACAAGTTGTGGCATGCCAAGAAAGTAAAGTAATGTTGGTCTTATGTATTTCTCGAAATTGGTGAACTGGATTGCTGTTAGTTCATCATACAGTGATAAATCGGCTGTATGAAATGAAATTTTGGTAACTAACCCCGCATGAAAATGGATATACGCTAGAATTTAACGAAAAAACAATACATCAACTTTAAGGCAGCAACTCTAAGCACAGCACACATTTTATAGCGTTTTATATCATAAATTCATGGCGCTTCAAGCAATGGCTTTCACGAGCTCAGCCACGGAAAAATCTGGGAGGTCCACGAAAAGCTTTAATGTAAAACAACTTCAACTAATTACTTATATGGACGATAATAAACGCTATTCCGATTCTGAACGAATAAATAAGCATTAATAGGAATTTGTTGTCCTCGCAGACTAATGCAAAAAGATAAGATTAATGCAAGATAAGTTGACCAAAAATGCTAAACTTAGAATTATGCATATGCTTCCACCAGGAACAGCAAGTGATTTACATTGGACGGTTTGCTTCTCAATATGACACCCTTGACATCAGAGATTGCCTACGTTCAGGGGCAGTTTCATTAGGGATTTAAGCTGTGTCAATTATGCTGGTATTTATGGTTGCATTTGTTTTTAAAAATGAAACACGGAGTAAATGTTTAGCAATTTATATCTAGTAATTCGTCTGTCTTAATTATAAATTTTAATTTCACCATTCTTCTAAATAAAATTATAATAAAATTATCTTTTTCGTTTTTGCGCCAACTAGTCACAGAATGTAAATGTTGAACTGCATTTCTGATTATTTACTGTACTTTTCTATTCATGATATTCATGACGTCAAATCCAGACGGCAAGTTTATGCACCGTCTGGCGGCATTTAAAGCGCGGATTTTTCATCTTGTACCAAACTTCAGAGCATGGCACATTTAGCTACTTCAGCTTGAAATCATGGAAAAAGTATTCACTGGCATACGCGTCAAATTTCATTATTTCGCGGCTTATTAGGGCATGACCACCAATGAGACTTCACTTAATGCATTTTGGTCATAATCCATAGTGCGCCATCCCAAAACCACGTTGCGATTACTACACGATAATCTCATCTATCCAACCCATTTTCAGAAATCCAACTGGGTTCGTTCAGTAGTTTGGGCCCAGGCTCCCCAAGGCGACTAATTGAGGTAGCCATTAAGCAGAGCGAGAGATGCCTTTGAGATGCTTCTTAGCAGCTGAATTAAGGGAGAATGGCGGAGATATTAATCCCTTATGGATTTAGGAGTATTAAAGTTCAGCAGCAAGTTTTCCACAAAACCTACAATCTCACTAATTCACACCAACATTGCTCCATTTCGTATTAATTACCTGTAATATACCCGTATATATCTGGCTGGTGCGCGCTAATGATGGTTAAAGATACGCCTACGTTCACCTCTGAGACTTTTTAATCGAGGACGGGATAACGTTGCAACATATACGTCTAATTCTGCTCAAAATGTCACTAGCTTTCAGTTTATTAATAACACAATCTTGAAATTTGCATAAAATGGTCAACTCTATCAACTCTATTTGAACTCCATTAGTTCTACGTATGATATACAGGGTGTCCATAAATGATTTCAGCGGTTTCGTGAATTTTTTGCGGTCGTATTATTACAGATATGATCGAGTTTGATGATATCAAACGAGCATTTCTCAAAGTTTTGGGTTTATTTCGGGGGTGAAATATCCCTGCCTTTGTTCCTAGAGGGCGAAAACACTTCACCACTGGGAAATGTTTCAAACACTTCGAGAGATGCTTGTTAGATACCACCAAACTTCATCACCATATCTCTAATTATACGACAGCAAAAAATCCACGAAATCACTGCACCGGAAGAGACACAGTTAATTCAATTCAATTCAATGCAAAATCACTAGGGGGTACATTTTGAGAACTTATCCGTCGACAAAATTGGCACATTAACTGTGATCCTAACATTCAGAACAAGACTTACGTCAAATTAATGAAACCGCTGTTTTCCTTTATTGACACCATGTACATTCATAGTATGCACCTACAGATGAAAACCAATGAAATGTATTGAGGTATTTATTTCTTAGCCCCTTGGAGGGTGAGGGTGATGAGGATACAGGGGCTGCATAAATTATTCTATTGCCCAAATGTGTATATTTCCTCTCGCGATGTTATTTTTGCATATAAATTTTCGATGTTCTAAAGCCTTATTTTACGCCACTTTCATCCGCACAAGTCGCTTGCACATTCATTTATTTAGATTAAATTTTCAATGTTTACAACTTAAATTCGAGAAACTTTTCCGCTACATAACTTAGCTACAGAAGGAAATGTGTGACTTGAAAATGAAGGCGTTCTCCACCTTCACGTAGGCCACTATAATCCATGAGCCTTAAAGCCCCATGGCTTCTATACGAAGACGAAGATGAGGTTGACCTTATACGCGTACACCGCCTACTCCAATATTTTCCCTAGTCAGAAGCTTAGTGAATCGGAAAAAAATTCCGCACTTTCATCTGCATATAAAACTCGCTGATTTCGCATTGAAAGCAAAACGAACATTGCACAATAGGTTTCGTGATTTGAGCTTCCTGAAATTTGGGCGCATCCAAATTGGCGCACTGTTCAGGTATTAAATAACGAAATATGAAGCTTTCTTCATCCGCTAAGGAGCCAATTAAGTTCAGAAAGCAGCTCTTTGGATAATTAAATTGAATCTGTCTTCAAGTCCTTTTATTAAGAGTGAAATTACAACGGCAACGAGATAAATTAATCCAAATTAAGATAAAAGCAAAGCTTGAAGATAACCAGACGACAGAACAGTCAACAAGTGTTGGATTTGACGCATACCATTTAGCTTATTTTTATATTGTTTAGCACGTCTTTCAAATGTACATCAAATGAAGTAATTCACTTGCCAAAGTACAACATGCGTTAAGCAACGTTAAAGTATGCATAAGGGCACATCCATTTTGGCATTTACAGCCTTAAAGCTCACCAATCAAAGCAGATGAGTTGTTTTGCTAAAAGAAGAGCATAGGAAATTGAAACTAAAACTAGAAAGTCGGTCGTAATTCCTATAATTATAAAATACAATAGAGTACCAGCTCTCATTCATAATGTATATTTTTATTTTCGTATTCATTTATTCCTAAATTGCATTTACAATTCCCAGATAAAGATGGATTTTTTGCAACATTCAAGGCCAGAATATATTTACGTTCATAGCTCTTTGGGTATGGAGAGTTAATTAAAAACAGACAAATTAGCAGAGGAGGAGGAGGAGGAGAAGGGACAACATGTCGTGTTTTGCGAGCATTCTTTATGCGAAGTCCATAAAAACTTATAAGATATTTTTGTGGCTTAAGGCTGTTCAACATTCGACACAACAAAGTAAACGAGCGTGAATACTAAAGCATTGACGAAATAAACTAATGCTTTATTCCGCCTTACGATTTACATGAAGCAGTTTAAAGCCCCACAGTGCAGCCGTACTGGTGCTGTGAATTGTCGAAAACGAGTCAAATATATAAATTGCGTCGTTATATGTCATAAAAATGCTTATCCGTGCCCTTTCTGCAATTTTATTTGATGCACCATTATGCGATTACGTTGTATGTGTAACTTTCCAACAAAAGGCAATACTCGCAACGTGCACATGCACCCACGCGTAACAGTTGGTGCCTGTACCAGCTAACGACCACATTGACTCAGAATCTTAATGAGATCATCGCAACAAGGGCGCAGATTGCTTTCATGAGATCATTATCAACGCGTAGCAACCAGATGATGAGAAATGGTCAACGATTCAATACCTTGAAATACAGTGACACAACTGATGAAGAAAATACAGTACATATAAGGACAAAAGTGTAATGGATAAATTCTGTTATGCTCTAAATTAAGGAGATCGACATCTTGCCTTCTCGCAAATATGCAGAATATGGAAAAAAACATTTTCCGTTTGAAACCCTGTAGCGTTAGAGGCATTCTTGCTAATTTTTATTATTCAAAAGCCTGTCTTTGTGAACTTTTCTGACATTAAATTCTCATCCTTTACAAATATTTGAAAGTAGGGCGCACTGCACTGCCATCGTGGCACACGACTAATGTTATGCCGTATAATTTCCTCTCGATGTCACATCTTGCGGTTCACATCGTTTTTATGTAAATAGTGACTAATGCTCTGTGCTTGGGAAATCTTGCGACATCGTAGCGCAAGGGAAGACGAGTGAATGTTCCAATAATCGTCTTCAGTCCGCTTATTTCAACAAGAAGCAGACCGTTGTAGTGATTATCTTTCCTTCGCTCAGCTATAAGCCTAAGGTATTAAGAATGACTCATTAAGAAAGATTGGATTGCCAGCCAGTTTCAAATAAGCTGTCTGTTATCGAACATCTTCACTAAGAGCGAAAACTAATGGGGAATTTCGTAATTGGGTTACTGAGAAAAAAGCCTAATTTAGCAAGAAGGAATAATTATAATGGTGAAGCGAGTTTATATTCGCCAGATATTAACCCAACATCTTAACCATATAATTATATAACACTGAATGAATTTATCTTAACTTGGGGGTAAAGAAATCTCACCGTAAGTAAGAATCGAAAAAACATCATCCATATTTTGTGCTAAATTAGAAATAATTACCCAATTTCAAGTTATTCGTGATAAAAACCTATAATTAATAATCGGAACTTAATTCGTAAACGTAGATATTGACTTAACCTAGATTCTTATCATTACTATCTCAGAAATAAATATAGTCCTCATTATTAACGCGAATCTTAGACTTTTCCAAAAGTAAAATCGATGTGGAGTTTCTTAACCTCGCCGCAATCATATCGCTCATCCGGAATTCTGTCGCAAAATCCCACGATTTGGTCTCGTGGAAGAAAATCAAATCTCATCATTGCACACATACATAACGATGAACAAATCTCGAGCCAATGGATCGCTGATGATTAAATCAAGAGTTCTGATATTGGCAGATTTCCCAGCGACTTGGTTTTTACCCACGCACTTCAATAAAATGGACAATGGGAGTCAAATTTCGATGACATGTGGGATGGGAGCTGGTGTTTTATTTGATTTCTGCGATCGCTTTCGTGCGACTCGCACTGCTTTACAATTCGTCGTGTTATGTTCCCTAAAAACAAAAAAGGACCAGCCATTGATCTTTTGGAAATCTCTTGTGACCATGCCAGCCAGCAAACAAATAACGACAATGAAAGGGGAAAAAGAACCACTTGCTCTACAAAGCTGTCCAGATCAAATGTCACTTTTCTTCATGTTACAATATAAACATCACTTTTTGACTGAAACTCGGTGGTCAATTTGTCGCTCTAGTGTGACGGAAAAAGAATGCGAATAAGTCACGGTTCACGAAATAGTCCACCGAGTTTTCAAATAGACCAGGTCTTCTCACAGTTTGACATCTTGCGGTTAACGGTCCACTCAAGTCCGGATATACTGTATACGAACAGCAACTCGGTAGAATGTACATGTAAGCTTACATGTATAGTCAAATACATCATGCACGTTCTGTTTATTATCGAATTAACTTAACAGACGCACTGCAAATCGATTTTAACCGACAAAAGATGCATAATGCTCCAGATTAGCTAAATTTGACATGTGGTGCAGTTCGATAATTTCGCAAATCAGCGGCGTAAAAGATGTATTCCTGCACTTTTGTCGTATTGGAAAAATCAATAATTTGTTATCCGATTCAGCATATCTCATTGTTTAATAAGATTCATCCTGTGCATTTTCCGCAACGACATTCTTGGTTACCTTATGTTCAAAGTGATGAGTATACATGTACTGTATGTGTATTTCTCATTATACGCTACATTTATATCAATTCTGAATCAGTTCTTGTGAAATTAAGCTTATATTAAGGTTGCCTTCAATTGGGAAATACAGAATTGCTGAATAGAAGCAGAATGTATGACTGCGGAAAACGTTGTAATAACCCTTTTTCGGAATTATACGAGTCCAAAATTTAAATTAAAGGAACTGGAAAAGGGCTGTAAACTGTGGAAAATCATTTTAAATGTGAACTACCCATAAACTGTACAGCGTTACTTGAATTACGCACAATAATTGACTTTACGATCTTCCTAGACAGTTATTCAAGGACTGCACTACTGAGGCGTCATGGAAAACTATGCACCAGACTAATAAAACAACAAATTAGATAACGATAAAACAAGCGTACTGACGTAGTTAAGGCTGATAATAAGGGAACAAAAAAATACGAGTTAAAAACAACCTGCTTTAAATAGATTTTCCTTGACAACACTGCAAAGAAAAGATTCTACGCATTATATAGCAGAGACCTATGTTTACGACTAATAAAATGAAATAGCTCCAAATTAACCACCGTTGTAAATACCTATCAAATGGCATTTGGCCACGGTCAATGCTTATGCAATGTCTGCTTACAGGCAATATTGTAACGGGCCCATGTTGCGCATAGGAATTCATTACGATCGAGTTTGAACAATGGCTCTAATAAGGATCTCCAAATGCGGAGCACGATGCGTCCACACTGGTCACTTAATTTGCGGTCAGTGTTATTTCACTAATGCTGGCGAGGCATTGTGTTAGGGCTCATGGGCAGGACAAGGAACGGAAATGCCCATTAAGCCCAGATACATGCAACGACAGACTCGAACAGCCTTAATTCCTACGTTTATAATAAACCTATAATGATAGATACATACATGCATATCCCATTACAATGTTTGACTTGCACTTTACTGACCTTAGTTTATGTCCAATAGGAAATCAAATTAGATGACACTGCGCATTTACGATCCCATGTACATGTACATGGAAGTTGAAATGGAAATTCTATCTATATTGGTCACGACTTTCCAACACGATTTTGTATGAAAGCCATAAAAGTGCGTTAAACCTGTTTAAACATGCAAAAATAATGGAGTGTAAGACATACATGTATATTCAATTATAGGATAACTAGATGTCTGACACACACACACGCACACACGCACACACACACACAGACAGAGTGATCTGCGCTATTATATATAAGATGCAGATTTAGAATACACATTATATTACAAATGCATGTTATGTTATTTGAATTGCTGATATTACATACATGTACAATCGTGTGTAGGCCTAATTGATTTCATAAAACATGTACGAGTATTTCTGTAAATTCTACACTGTATATTTTCGCCGTTCACTTACAGTTATTGCGAATAATTGATGATTAGACATGTCACCTAAAAATATCTTCGAAATTCAATTTACAAGTTACTGAAAATCTAGCAGTCTTGTCAATAAAGATAGTGAAACTTATACTAGAAAAGCTGCAGGGAGAGAAGAAACAACTTTAACAGAAGCCTTAATGAGGTACCAGGGATGTTCGGTGTTGTACATTTTTCTAAAATACATGCACAGTATATTACAAATTTGATAAAATATGTACGAATTTAACAATTTTGTAATACAGTGAATTAGTATGAATGCCATCAATGTCATAATACAAATTATTAGGCAATGCAAATAAGTACTCAAAATCATATTTTAAGCGCAACCCCTCTGTAATTATGTTTCACGCATATTTTGTGAATTAATTTTGTCCATATTACGCGTATTAGTTAACTTTAGTGCTTCATAGTACACTGTACTGCGCATTTAAAATGAGGACAACCGCATGCAGATTATACATTGTTTATGCATATTTCATCTTAACTTTAATATCAACTTAATTTATTCGCACATGAGCACGTAGGCGGAACTTAATAAATCAAGCTATTGAATTAATATGCTAAAATTTTAACTCCTTTCTCGAATAATAAATCATAATATGAGGTTTTCAAAAGGTTTGTATCTGACGTCATAATTGAGAAATTCAAGTCAAGGTTTTTGGCTTATAAATAGACTAACATATACAGCTAAAACGTGACGTGTGTAACTAATTAGTTTAAGCAGAAGGGCAATCATTAATTGGTGTTGCATCCAGAGACATGCTCATCCATGATGTAAAATCAACCATCCAATGCCGCAGCCTATTTGTATTTCTGATAAAAAATTCTGATAAACGGGTTTCTTTTTATCAAATATTCATCTGTGTTGAATTATTCTATAAAATAAAAGTTTGAATTTGTGAACGGTGTCTTGAAATAATAAATTCAGTATTCAACATACCGCGAAGAAATTGTAACCATAACAGCTGGTGGTAATACGGTAAATAACAATGCTTTTTGCAGAGTACAATTGGAAATTCACAAAAGGACTGTGGGAACAGAAATACAATAACCGTTATGTTCTAACAAAACGTGAATAAAAAACATAAATGTATGCATAGAAAACTTTGTTCGTTAAATTCCAAGAATAGCCCAACGAGCACATTCTGTTGATTTTTCAATACTGAATGCTTTTTCCTATTAAATAACTGCATATTGCAAATACTGAATGAATACATTGCAACTACTCCATGGAGTGAATTCAAGAGCAACAAAAATTCAAAATAGGCTTTAGTTTCAAGTTAATTATTAGAAAATAATCCATAACCACACAAAAAAACTCGGAATAAGCATCGTAATTAATTCAAATGCTTGAGATATCATAATGAGGGAAAAGCTTATTACCTACTCTCAGTTTTGTCTTTATAATAATCGATTGACTTAAAGTTTGAATACACACACGACAAAAGTACTAATGTGCTAAAAATTTCATTGAATTGCAAACATTCTTATATTACAATTTCATTTGGATGATGAATACCCATACTTTTCAAAAAGAATAACGATGATTGTGTTGAACAGGGTGCGGCAGAATTGATTAGACGATTTAAATTTGGCACTATAACGTCAACATTTTTGAAGATGGATAACCAAAATTTATATCTTTGTGTGGACGAGTTCACATAATTAGTTCATGGTGTGAAGTTGGTAAATGTACATCAAAAGTACTAGGCGCACCCCCACTTTTTTTCAAAAATACTGAATATATGTCAGTTTCAGTAATGTCGGATCAGGGTGTGCCAGAATTAGACGATTTGAAGCGTAAAATTGAAAAATAAATAATTAAGTGTTCTTTAGGCGACTCCGTTGTTCACAAAACGATTTGTAACGTAAAAATGAACACTTAAATTGTGGATTTACGTTACAATAATGTGAATTTTCATGTTAAAAATGGACTAATTAACAGTAGGTCTATGTAACTGACTGACCTGCAGAGTTTTCCAAAAATGTATAGCCCTAGAACTCCTAAAGTAATAACGTCACATCAATAACTAAGTGTTGCATTATGAACAACTCATCAGTGTTGGTTTGGATAACCACCTAAGCTTATATTAAAATGTTCCGCCGCACCCTGTATAAGAGATAGATAACTATAGTGGACTATTTCAAGCGTTTTTATCCAAGGCTACTGGCGGTTGTTATCGAACTAATCTTTGGTCAGGTCGCCCAGTAATATAACTTCTACTGTAAGCCTCTCCTGACTTTCATTACATCTAGCTGGCCATAAAAGCCGCTACGGTTCTGATTACAATCGTTTTATATCACGCTTTTTTGCAATAGCTAGATAGTGAACTTATAATCTGTACTTAGAAAGGAAATATTACACCTGAAGCAACGGTCATATTTTTATACATGTAGTTTTCCACCGAAGGTGTTTTAGATGACGCCACGACTCCGTAGCATTTGAGTCATTAAAGCCCTTTTGTTACTTTTGTCGTAAACAATGAGGCATTTTGTGCTTTCAATCCAACTGACATTTGCATTTATTATTCCGCAAAGCCAGCCATAAAACGGTCATTATTTGTGTTATTACGCTGTTCCCCCAGGTATAATATGCCTGAAGCCAAATGCAATTTTTGTGGCAATATGATCTAAGAATAGGCACTCATAGATTTTGTCCCATATTTACCCGCTAAGAATAAAATATCACGAGTAAAGATCGCGTTATCAAATTTGCTCGAAGCTTCTTCCATCATCGTCCTCCGGCGCCAATTCGACTAATCCATACCATAATGTCTTGGAAATGAGTTCGCCATATCGAGAAAATATTTCCCTTCTGATTTCATATCCAATATTGCCAATTTAATAACAAGAAAATAGGTTCTTGATCAAAGAAACCCACGCCAAAAAGGGTCCCGCAGCAAACCCCTACATATTTTGCTTCAATTAATTAATGGAACGTGACCCAATCTGATAACAACTTTAATCAACAAAGTGTGGGCCTACAGCCATGCTTTCGTATCCCTAGGATTCACACAATTAAGTCTTATCAAGATAGCAAATGCTGTAATTCGGTGAAGGTCGTACGGCTAATACGTTATCAACCCATTTTCCATCATTTCGGAAAGATCTCGAACCAGATAAAGTTTGCTGCAGCTTCACCACGTAATTTGAATTTAAGAATTAAATTTTAACACTGCATCTACCCAAATAAACAATGTGTTAACATCTTTGGTTAACAATGATGGACTGCTGGTATATGTTAAGATTTTAGTATACTGATAGAGATTAAGGAAGCGTGCATATTGTACATTGTTACACTTCGATAATAATTTGAAATATAAATATGATTGTATCACGCCTAACTCTTACTGAACTGATCCACTCATACTAGCTAATAGTATTAGAATTTTTGCCACATGAGTAATTGCAGATCATATGTACATCCGGTTCAATACCATTTGGACATGTCAGGTGTCTAATGCACATTAGTGCTATGTTCCCATGTCACATTTACTTTATTGGATAATTTAAGGGGCCAAATTAAATTAGGACGCTTAAGTAATAAAAAGAATGCCTAGATTATATAAATGACAAAGACGTGTTCATAACATCAAACAAATTGGTTAAAATACTAAACGTCAGAACTGCTTTACATTTATGCATGTAATACTACAGTTTGCAAGGATTATTGATAGCATATTAGCATCATGACAAATGATTAATTTTACAGACTGACACGTCGAAATATCAACTTGAAATTATTATCGCAAATATTTCATGACCCAAAAATCAGGATATAATCTGCAAAGTCACGCTGGCATCATCTAATTATTTAAAGCCACTTCAAATTCTGCACTTATGACAGATAGTGGATATAGTAGCAGTATTGACATCGACTCGAATGAAGATAGCTAACCCAAATTCAAATGCTGAATCATTTTAAGTGCGTAACACTGTAAGAAATATATATGTATAATATCGGCAATCATGACAGCCAGTCTTATTGCTTTTCAAGATTCAATCTTCTGAGTGTAAACACGAATACGATTTTGGAAATAGACTGTGGATAGACAGTATGGTAAATATGCTTCTATTCCCACCCCCCAAATTTAAGGTTGAAGTTGGAGTTATAAAATTTGATACGGCTATAATGATTGTGTATACTATTATTTGACTGTGTTCAATTCATTTGAATATGTTCTGGATATAACATTATACATGCATAGGATTCAAATCATATTTGAGAAGGCTTACGGCCCCTATAAATCGGCAATCACCGTAAGCAGCAGAGTATTGCTGGATAGCCTTCCAAATAAAATATATAGCGTCTAGCGGTATCTTTATATGAACAGCAAATTAAGCAAATCCCGATTAAATCATGTTAAAATCTCGAAAAGTTTAATAATTATCGTAAAAAATAAATTCAAAGACAATAAATTAGTCATGTAAGCCTGCTCAAATAGCTGTTTTCACATATTAAATATGTCTCCAAACAATCATTTTCTCACATTTTTCAATTGATCTTTTAAGATTGCAGATATGTCTTAAAACAACTAACACATGTACGAGGCGTGTATCGTAGTTTAAATTCATCATTCTTTAACTTTCAACAAATACATTTGAAGTTGTGAAAGAAAAGGTGACTTTGTTTACACATACTGCATCAGCTATATTACATGAATTGTATAGAGTATGTCATAATTTATTGAACCGGAATTCCTAGTAATAAAATACGCTCTGTCAAAGTGTCCTAGTTTTATAAAGCTGGCGCAATAAGTAGCAACTTGGGAAAACTGACAATATTTCACACTATACCCTAACGTATAAGAGCATCAATGAATTTAATGAAAGAAACATGAACAGAGCATTGAAATACGGGGCATTTCACTAAGTGCCTCGAATTCATAATAATAATGGATGTCAAAACGATGAATAGAAATTTTCCGTTTCATTGTTTTTGCGTCTAATTTTATCCTTCGATAGCGCATTTTATTGGACTCCTGCAGGCGAAACATATCCTAGAACAGCATACTGTAAGGGAAACCCGAGTGATATTTCGATAATTCAAACGATATGCACTAAATGCAATTTCACATTGGTGAGTTGTATTTCCGTTAATATTTGCCTACTCCTATCAGATTCACGGTTTAATAAACAAATTTAATATTTTGTCGAGCTAAATTTGTCCCTCGGATGTTATCAAATATGATTAATTTGACAAGAGGATATTAGCAAACGTGATTAAGATATTAGCTTTGCACTTGAAAATGAAATTGAACTTTGCATGCAGGATACGGTTTAGGGCAATTAGATTATAAAAATAACGCAAATGGAAGCCTTAACGCACATAGTCATCACAGATCACTATCATGCTTGATAAAAAATGGCTGACACTCATCGGTAATGTAATCGAATTTATTTTTCGAACATGAAGTGAGATTAGCGAATTTGTCGAATAACTAACATGATGGAAAAGTCCAACAATACATGTATATGCATCATTTTATTTTTAGACGAGCCTCATAACGCTCACAAATCGTTCATATGTTGCTTGTAATTGACCGAACTTGGCTAAAATAAAATAATACCGTAGAGTTTTCATTGAAATTGACTGCCTTTGGTAAAACATATGCGTAGCTAACATGCTAGGAATACATCAGTCAACCGCGGCAATTCTTTTCATCGTGTCTCTCCATGTTTAAAATCCCAGCAACGGAATGAAAAATTCTCCCATCCTTATTAAATCGCTGTTCTTTTGACAGAATTTACGAGCTCTAATAAAAAATCTGCGCATTGATTTATATAGAAAAATTATTAAAGGCTCAGGCAGCTTCTGTAACCAGAAACCCGATGCTTTATGAGAATAAATATGGAACTAAGAGACAGCATGGTTATCACGAACACATTCGAAAACACAGATTTTGGTCCATGTACTTTTTAAGCAATACAACACATACCGTACACATTGCAGTAAATACGGCTCCAGTGCAAAGAAAATTCAAGGAAATCGAAATAGCATGTTTTCATGTTTTCAGCATTAAAATTGGATTTAAAAGTATTGCGTATTTAGATTTCATACGTTAATGCCGCTTAGCGAAATCTGTATTATCTCTTCTTTCAATTTTCTTATAAATATCGGTTGGCAAAATACATCAGCCCGAATGCCTTATGAACTTCCGAATGCCATGAGTGATTAATAGATCATGAAGTGAAATATTAGCAATGTCTCCTGTATATACCGTAGCTAGCTAATTTCTACTTAGATATTAAAGACGCATTAAGCTTACTTTCCATATCCTTAATGGGCCATTAAGGGCAAAATGAAGCCATTATTCGCAATGAAGTATTTTGTAATGGGCTGTAATCAAATTATGGAGGACTCTGCTTCAACTCTTTGAAACGAAATGTAAAGTGCAGGTTCTTGACTGTTAATTTACTTATAATTGATTAATTTGTCACTCTTTGATTGCAAGGATTATTCCCCATACATCACCAGCAACCTCAACATGGCTATTGCCTCGAACTCACTTTCACGATGAATTCCTAGGGTGATCCCTGGCAATTTTACGAGGCACTAAAGACGTCAATAACGATGTGTGCATCGACTTTGAAAATGTATAATAGGCTAACTGGTTAACAATAATATTTTATATCCTGAGTTTAGTCTAACACAACATGAATTTACGGTCTAGTTCGCCCAGTTTTAATACTTCAGACTAACCATTAGGAGCATACAGTGGGGTATTGATGATCGTACGCGTGATGCATTTCAGACTTTATAAGCTTACATAGGAAGAGTATTTCTTGCAAATGTTTAGTCGATAAGTAAAGGCTACAAAACGGCCACCTTACAAATTGGACAAAATCCAAAAATAAAGGCGTCTGTAAAGAAACAAAATCCCCAAAAGTTATGAAACTGAGAACAATAGGCTACCATTATTCTGTGAGGCATAAGAACAATTCAGCTAGTTGATTTATACCTCAGTTTTAAGCCAGATCCGAAGAACATACGAAAAGAACCGTATATGATATTCAGCGAGATTAGCATCTCAGACATCAACGACGCTTAAAATTATACTGTAGTTGGACTTAATTGCATCTCATGAATCATAATTAGCCTAATCGTATTATTAAACATTAAAGCTTTTGCTATTATCAGTTGATATTACCGTGTTGAGCTCGCTATATCTTCTTAATTATCTCTTTCATTCATGATACGATTTTCATCGTAAGAACAGTGTAGGTATCAATCAATAAACCTTGAAAAAATTGAATGAGTTGATCGTATACAGTAGGATGCTCCCAGAGATTTGCAGCAACCCTTTTCATTCATTCACACTGGGACTGAAGTTCTAAAAATAGTTACTGCTCTGGTGCACATTGATCTTAAAATAGTCGTTTTTTCAATCTGATCAAGATAACGGCACGACCACTGATAAATATATTACCTAAAGAAGGGTCTGGCTAATTTAAACATGGCATTTTCCCGACAGCTTGCGTCAAGCACATAGTAAATTGATCGCTGATCAAAAGGGTGTTAAGATCCTGATTAGTAACGTTTGTCTTGGAATAGAGCCAGTTAACTTCGAAAGAAATTTTACAAATAAACTTCGAAAGTTAATTGGCCAGCCAGGAAATGGATTACTCGACAAGTTGCGTATTAATCAGTGATGGAGAAATCGGTCAACATGGACCTTGGAAAAAACCCACAGTATTTACTTTCATTTCCTATATCTGACAGGACGACGAAACTACTGGTAATAGAGTCGCAGCTGCTGATCTTCCCAAGGATACATTGTTAGTCCAACTGATGACGGTTTAACACGAGTATTTTTAGCTACATACCTGCCAGGTATTTGCTTTCTCAACACTCAATCGCCAAAATTGTTTGTAGAAGTTTGATTTTCTCCAGCTCGAAACTCGTAGATTGGTTTGACAGCTTGCTTGCATGCGTTATAGTAATGATGAAATAGCATCACATAGATGTGTACATGTATATACAGTATGCTACGATGACAAGTGCAGTTTCAACAGCTAATATTAAGGCGATGATTAGCAGAACGATGAAATAGCATAATTGTCTCGATAATGTTCTGTCATAGACACTCGTGTTTATAAAGGCAGCAGTAAAATGGGCGATTATCATAGGTGTTTACGAGCACTTTAACCAATTTGTAGTATTTTTTGTTGAATCACGGTTTTAAATCATTGAGAACAATTTCAAATCCATCTTTAAACAATGCATAAAGGATAAGTAAGGTGTGGGTGCCCCATTCTTTATCTTCGAAAGGTCATTTTAGAATTTTGTCAATAACACCAGTGTTAGCTTACGATTTCCTACTTTCCATGTCGTCAAATGCATGTTTTAAATACAAGTATATCCACTGTATATGAAATACTGTAGTCAGCATTTGATTGAGAAATCCTTCAAGCCTAAAAAGCAATGTTTACGCTACGGAAGAACATTTTAGCCTGTGGCTGACATCAGAATAGACTGAGCCTTATACGAGCGTATTTACACGATTTCAAAGCGGTGGACGGCTCCATCAAGTTTTTCGCAAAGCGTAAGCATTTTAGACCGCTGCACTGGCATGTACATGTAGAGTATGTGCCATATTCCAATACAAGCGAACAAGTCTGTCTACATTACATTGACACTTGCCATATGGGTCCTCTTCCAAATACGTATACAAGTATCAGTGTACAAGTTATAAACGTATTCATGTATATGGCCTGTAAAAATAAGGGCTTGAAGTATTGTGTTCCACCAATATTTACCGAATAACTTGCAATTATAACTCTTACCATTAGATGTAATTGATGTAATGTACATGTAAATGTAACTTGTAACTTAGTTGTATATAAGGTATGGAGTAATAAAACAGGAGTGCAGAATATTTTGTTGTAATACATACACATTTGTACGTGTTACTGAATTACTCCATACCTCTACAAGTATAACTCCATACCATTGAGGAATAGGGCAATGGTCGGGCCGTCCACGAATATATTCGTTGTGTCTGTTCTGTTCTCTGTTCAGCTCTAAGAACCTGGGCCCTATTCCACAAAGGTATGGAGTTGTACTTGTAGAGGTATGTAATAATACGTACAAGTGCTTAACTACCACAACAAAAATATTCTGCTCTTTGTGTTATTACTCCATACCTTACAGGTTACAAGTGCATTAAATCGAATGGTAAGAGCTACTAATAATTACAAGATATTCGATATTTATTGATGGAACACAATACTACAACCTCACATTTTTACAGTCTATACATTTGTAACTTGTACACGTTTGTGGAATTGGGCCCAAGGCTCTATTACACAAATGTATGGAGTTGTACTTAGAGATAGGTATGGAGTAATTTGTATCACGCAACTTGACTTCTATGTTATTACTTCATACCTCACAAGGTAAATGTACATCAAATCGAATGGTATCGAACAAGTGTTTATGTTTATGCACGTGTGTCGAACACTTGTAATACGTACAAGTGCTTATGTTCCACACAAAAATATTCTTCACCTCAATGCAACCTTTCATGATCATGCCTGAGCTGCACATTGAAAGAGGCAAGTCTGTTACGCCAAGACTGTCTTCCAAACTGTATGGTTTTGGCGTGCTGCGAATAAAGATGGCGCTGGCAACGGGCACCTGTTGCTGACTTTCAGCTCCAGCATCAGCTGATGGACATCCCCTTACCACGATTATTGCAGCGAGACTGATTGAATGCAAACTAACATTTCTCTCCCATATACTGCACTGCATTTGGGCATTGCACGACCATAACTTGGTCATGCAATCCGCGTGCGCCCATTACAGGGACTAAAACTTAAGACACAAAATCTTAAAAACTGAAGTTGAACATCTTACCAGAGTCGTCGCTATCTGGCGCCAAACGCAACGTGACAGTCACCAGCAGCAGGCTGAGCACGACGAGCCCTACAGCGACGATGATGAAGACGGAGACGATTTTCCTGCGCCTCGCCGCCCTTGGGTCCCGGCCGGGTGGTGCGGAGCACTGGGAGGCGCGGGCGCCCATCTGGCCCTGACGGGACTCCCTGCGGCTTCCGGCCGAGGTGGCGGCCAGCTGTTGGTAGAGCAGAGAGTCGCCCTCGAACTCAGCCAGGAAGGCGTCCTCATAGATGCTGTTTTTTGGGGGCGCCAGCAGACGGGCATTCTCCTTGTCCAGCGCCTTGGGACCCGCCTTGGCGCCCTTGGCGTCGCTGGTGGTCATGGCTGCAAGGGCACACACCGAGACGGCAGCTGCCGAGGAGGCTGACCGTTTGGCGGCGTCGCTCTTGCGTCGCTGATCGGAGGGCACGATCTCCAGCTGTCGGGAGTAGCGGCGTCCTCCGGCCCCCGCCTCCCTCGGCCTGGGGGCCGGGAAGGGCAGGCCGTCCGTCCGCTCGCCGCCCCGTCGCCAGGGGCTGAAGGTCAGCTGCTCGAAGCCATCGTCCCGGCCCAGGGCAGCCGAGCCCGAGAGCCAGAAGACCGGAAGCAACTCCTCCTGCACCGAAAAACGTTTGTCCTTCAGCCGTCCACCCTTTTTGCCCTGCAGCTGGATGTCGTCCTGGCTGTAGTTGGAGTTGGGCGACGATTCGCCGGGGTTCAGGTTGCTCGCCATGGTCACTTTCACCCCTTTGGGCATGGGTGAGTTTCGGCCACAATCCTAAAATCAGAAAATTAGTGGCGCTGCAAACAGGCCACTTCCGAGTGTAGGTCAAGAGCTCCAATTCAGCGATGAAACTTTGCAGAGTTGGTCAGCTCATTCAGTTGGAATTACGGGCGTGAAAATCCGTTTCGAATTCAGTAGGCCTTCACGAGACGCCATGGACAACTCCGGCGCAAACTTCGTGCAGACGCACCAGATGCATTTCGTCACTTTAACTCGTATCACATCACGTCCACCAGCCGCTATCCAGAAGTGCACCGTGACCGATCCCACCCGCACTGTGCCATCAGCGACGAGCCTCCAAAGTGCGTCGTCGATAGTGAGCTCACCACGTGGAGGACAACCGTTTTCGTCGCCAGGGTTACCCCGCAGCCAGCGGGGCCTGGCAGTGGTGAATGCGCACTGAAGCTAGTCCGATGCTGGGGGAGCTTGGAAGAGCAGCTCCGCTTATCAACGCCACTACCCGGAACACGAGCGGCTGTATTTTTTCCATCCCTGCCTTATTACATTCTTCCACCCTCTGCCACCAAATAGTCCATTCCGAACACGTCCACCATCTCTCGAGTACATGCATTTCTGGCTTTTGCATTCTACGCTCAGCGGTTCGGGAGGATTTGCGCTCCGACAGATTCGCACTCTGGGCTCACGAGGAGAAACGACCCCGGACGCCTCTTTATAGGGGGTCATGGGTCACGCGTGACACTTCTTCTTCGCAGCAAATGCCTTAATTCGACCACCGTGCGAATGCCCCGATTCTACGCTATGCTAATTATTCAGCTACGCGTATCTAATTAAGGAAAATGCTCCAGGCAGTTTCGCGGTGCAAATACGGAGATCGTAAATTCGAATAACTAGGGCAATTTTATTTGTGATAGGAAGTTTTGACGTCGCATTTTCAGCTATACAGTAACGGCAGAATTAAAGCAAATATGCCGTTTTATTAAATGATGTTACGTTGACTGATCCGGGGCCCTGTTCCACAAAAGTGTACAAGTTACAAATGTTTGGACTGGAAAAATATGGGCTTGTGTTATTGTGTTCCACCAATAATATCGAAAACTTGTAATTAATAGTAACTTTAGCCAGTCGATTAAATGTACTTGTAACATCTAATATATGGAGTAATAACTCAGAAGTGAAGATTTGTTGTTGTTGTGGAACACAAACACTTTACGTATTACTTCATATCTCTATAGGCGTGGCCAATCAAGTCTTGGTTTCGTCAAATTCTGGGCCCTATTACACGAAGGTATGGAGTTGTACTTGTAGAAGTATGGAGTAATACGAACAAGTGTTTGTTGCACAACAACAAAAATTCTACACTTCCGTTTTATATTTTCCAATTGCTTACAAGTTACAAGTACATTTAATCGAATGATAAAAGTTATACTAATAATTACAATAATTACTAATAAACACAATACTACAAGTCCATAACATTATTCAGACATACATTTGTAACTTGTACACTAATACTTAAACACGTTTGTGGAATAGGGCCCTGACAATTATATATTACGATATTAGTATCCCAGAACGCATTTCAAACACCACCAAGAAATTGAAGTTTCTAACATCGCCATATACTATCGTCTAGTTGGAAAAGTAATGTTTTCCATGAAGAATCCTATTGACAGTCATAAGGGTTTTATAATACGTACAGTAAATGTACGTTTTGCAAATGTGAATGGAGAGACACATGTCTTATTGATTGGTATGCCTGACAATGATTTAATTTTACCGCATGCTTTGCCAGTGTGAAGGCGCATGTACTCAAAAATCGGATAAGTCCAACTTTATAGTACGAGTACTCGGATTTAAAATATCACTTGAGAACGTCGCATATTATAGCACATAATTTTTTTCTGTTTCAAACCGTTAAGGTTTGCTCTGTTGCCCTCATTGCCATGGCCTTATTGCATATCCGGAGCAATCCATCCACGTTACCAAACGACGAATTCCAAAGTGTGCATTTGCGAGCATGCCACAGATTCCATAGAAACTTAATAAAAGGCAGCGTTCAGACTGCTGGTGAATTAATTGCGTTTTTGAATACATGGTATAGTCCCACTGCAAGTCGGGTTATTGAGAAACAGTTGCACGTTCTGTATTTTGCATGGAGTTTCGACCTAATGAGGACTCGTAGTTACGTACAGTATAAGCGCAAAAGTAGAGCTATTCAAAGTTTGGATGAATTCTGCGCTTTGAATTGCAATGAGGCGGAACAAATGGGCATCCCATATGAGAGTGCTACTCCGCCAGATATTCGATGATTTGCACTGTATACAGTATGTCTGAATTATTAAGTGGGTGGGGGGAATACTTCATGTCCCTCTGTAAGAAAGCACCACTAATAAGCTGTCTTGCTTTTGCGTGAGCAGATCCACATGTACTGTAAGCTTATTTCAAAGTCGAATAAAGTCAAATCATGTGTGCAATACGTTAGCATTCACCTAATTGGCAAGCCATTAAGGAAATTGCGACATAGTAGTATACACTTTTAAATTACACTGCATGCATGGCAACTTACACCTTTGTTATTTTTTCGAATAACTTTTCTGCATGCCGTTCCACCTCGATTACATACACTGCACCGTAGACAAAACGTGTTATTAATGCTCTAAATATGATAAGCACCAATTATCTTGCTGAAACTTAATACGAATATTCGCATAACTCTCTCGAGGTCAATCACGAGCACTTTTTACTGCATTTCTAATTACTATAATTCAAAAATGCAATTTTCATAATTGATTTGCATATTGGCTTCTTCTGCGAAATTAAATGGCGTGCATGAATCATTTATATAACTTCTGTACTACTCGTATTTCTTTTTGTTAATGCGCAGTATATGCTAGTTTCGGAACAGTGCCACTGGGCACATCAATCAAAAGGTTGGGATTTGAAAACTTACTTACAGCATTCTTTCCAAATTATGCACATACATGTACATACTGTACAATATAATCACGTTAAGCTGCTTTAGCTCTTAAATTAAACTAAATTCCATAATAATGTTTGACTATTTCTGAAATACATACAAATGAACATATAGAAATACATGCAATTCAAAATGAAACATAATTGACATTACTTACATATAAATTTAATTAAACATAAAGAGTATAGTTAGGTGCTTTTGTTTTGTTCACATTTGACTTGGGGAGTACCGGTATAAGAAAGTGAGCTTCTCCTAACTGCTCGTAAACTTGCAGTGATTGCCTGCAGGTTGGGGCAGCTAATAAGGTGAAGAGGGCATTGCAGGTTAGGTAAGATTATATTAGGTATAACTTTTTTATTTATATTTATTTTACTTTTAATTCAGTATGCAAAAAAGTAGGGTTGAAAACTACAACTTTCTTTAATTTCAGGCAAAAATTTCGTTTAAAATGGGGTCTGAATCGTGACAGATGGCCAAAATGTAGGTACCCCATTCGACGTCAAGTCAATGTGCCTATCGATAGATCTGCCATGGAAATAAGTGCTCTCGCCTGTCTTCTAAAGCACTGCACTAGAAAATGCTCGGGGCATAATACAATGATGGACTCGAAAGTTAGTTCGCAAACAATTTTCGCCTAATGTACACACAAATGCAAGCTGAACATCGCGGCTAATGCGTAAGCAGTTTGGAAAAGCACTCGTCTTCAACAAGAACTGTAACTACTTTCAGAGTATGCATGGCTGCCGCCAATAGCTAATGTCATTTAGGGTAATTCGTTTAAACGCGAGGTGAAGGCTGCCTCCTGTCCCCACACTTTCTAAAAGTTCAATGGGGACCAAATGTCAGGCGTAAAATTGAAAGTCGATGGGCATAAAGGTCTTCATAAACCGCGCGATAACCTCAACCGCACGGCCATCAAAAATTGAAAGTTTTCGACAATTTAATGGGAAAGCGAAATAAACTTCCATTCGGCTTAGTCGTGACAATGCGAACAAATCTGCGAGGAATTTGCATGAAGAGACTCGGTCTGCCAATCACAAAAGCTAACATCATTGGCTTCAACAGCAGATCACATGTGAAAATGCAACGCTCCCGATAGATTACTCCCATAAAATCGATCAGCTTGATCTATGCTGGGACAATTTTATTTTCTAAAGCTTCTTCATTGACAGTTTGTGCCTAATTTTTCTATCTCCTAATTCGCCCAAAAATCAATTTATGGACCTTTGCACCCGAATGGCATCGAAGGACACAACGTTGAATAAAAAAATATACGACCCTTTCTTTTTTTCCACGCTTTACGAGCCATGTACAATGGTCTTTGTTTGAGTTCAGAAAATGGCATTGGAAATGGGATGACACGACTGTATCATGTTAGATATATTATATTGGGCTGGCGTGGTGAAATAATAAGAAAAGGATGCCATAGTTTGGTGCTGATATTAAAAATCATTTCACCGTGAACTCTCACCGAAGTATCATCTTGGCTTCGAGTAGAAGAGAAACATGCCAAAATGTAACGCGCACATATGCCCATGTAATAAATATTCTTTGTGGTTTCTCGGGGCATTGCGAATGCTAAGCTATTCCAAGAACAAAATGAGAAACGCTGAAAGATGGCGGAATACTATTTCGGGAGAGTTAACATTAAAGACAGATAAAATGGGCAATTCCCAAATGCGAGATTCAGGAAGGAGGCGTGCTGGGTCGAAAAGAGAGAAAAACAGTTTGCCAAACTTGTTTTAAACCTTGGGGATTTTCTAGCATCGAACGTGGATAAATCCATCACTATGTATAGCAGTTCAGAAGGCGAGGATGTCAAACATTTTATGATCCATTCAGTTTATCATCCAAACATATTCCGAATCATTCGATTTCCCAAATGTCTTCAAAACAAAACACAGATGGATTTCAATTTCGAATTATTAATAATTCGTTGCATGCATGATCTTGTGCATAATATGTAAAACGCAAATATTTACTTTGATAAGGTATTAATGATACCAAGGAATGAAAAAGCATGGGCAAGCAATCAAATAGTGTGCATCAGCTTTTTATGAAACCATGAAAGTTTCTAAAATCTTTGCCAAAATTGTTTCATTTTCTTCTATTGTCGGTATGGACAAAGCAAATAACTGCCTGGATTTATTTAACAACTGACAGAAGGCAGCTGGAAACAGCAACAGCAATTTTATGAATACTGCTGCATCGATTTAACATGACTGATAAGCCGCAATCTTAATAATATCAAAATCAATGTGGTTATACAAATATTTCAAGGGTATCTAATTTGGCAAAAGCTGATTCGAGGCATCTGGAGACAACAAAAATGACCGATTTCATGATGTTACATGGCGCCAATTTCAGAACCGGTGGCGCCAGCAGGGGATTATAATAGCTACACGCCAGATTTTGTCAAAGACAACCTAGACTCACAGGAGTAAGTCACACGATTTAATAAATGCAAGAACTACGCATAAAATGTGGTTATAAACCCATATATGCAAAGGTCTGCGAGTAATTAATGTAATGGCTTAAGGCGTTGATGTCAGCAAAAGCACGTTTATAAATAAGAAACGGATATAGAGCGAGTGCCAAATTAATTTCGAAAAATGAGATAATATAAGGGAATAGTTTATAGCGTGCAAATGCAACAAAATTGCTATCATCTAACGCGTATCTACGAGCCCGAGGCAATTAACCAAGGCAAGCAAGGTTTCTTTAATGCATCAGCAAAATTAACAATATCCGCCTACGGGTCCAAGTTTTATGTAATAAATCTGACATCGCAAAACCAAGCGATCTTTCGATGTAAGTTTTTCATTTACAATTTTGTTCTCTTTATTTAAATTGGCCTATGGATCTTTTATAGGCCCACGACATCCATTTATGGCATATTAAGAGGTTTACATGTACATTGGGTTTTAATCAATCTGGACCGAAATGATAAATTGCCCGACCACTAAGTTCATATTAAACAGTTATTTACAAACACAAATTAACTCAATCTCCCACACTCCAATTCCATATTTTATGAACTGGCGTGATGTTATGGTTACATTCATTTCACAAAGATTGCCATGGAATGCATTCCAATTGACTGAGGATGGATATAGCTGAACATATACAGAATTGCCTTACATATAAGCTACAGTCCAATAATTTACCTTTCAAATCGTAAATTACCCTTAAACACGAATATAACGCGGAAATAAACTTGGAAAGTTCTAGGAATTACGAACAATTTTAATTAAATGCAAGTTTTATTAACTTGGACAAACTGGAATAACGACATCCTAAGCAACTGATCACACAAGAAGAAAGCTAATTAATCGGGTCTTCGTTTGAAACTTGAGAACAAAGAAAGCGCTTGTATTATAAATTTTAATGAAATTAATCCCTTTGTTCGAACCTGAGTGTATTTAATGTAAGCTGCTTAAATAGTCCTTGCTATAAATTGGCAGATAAGAACTTTGGAATTCCGCTTGTTGTCACGCGTCTATACCTACACACTAGATAATTAACATGATGTACATTGCATGGAAGCAATTGGCTGAAGACAGGCTAGTATCGTTAAGAAAAGATATACGATTCAGGAATGCCAGCAGCAGTGCTTAGCAAGCGAAGCAATCCACTAAACATTTCAAACATGCAACGAGCCCATCAATGAGTAAGTAATTCGGCTATTACTTGATCATACGACCAGGTCTTATTCCAAATTCAATATCACATATCAGAAACGAGTAATACTGTATGGCTGAAATGTGGCCCTATACATACGAAGAATAATCAGATATGTTATAATACGAGATGCTTCTCATAAGAAAACCTTTGTAAAGTTTATCTATTACAATACGCTATATTTCACCAGGGGTTATCGGTAAGATCTCCATTTGTGCGCTTCATATATCGATTTGTGTAATGGGTTTCACTAGAACATGAAAACGCTGTACATTCATGTTGTCTATGTTTTAGCCTCTGTAATGTTAAATTGTTAATAGTATGCCAAAACCCACCTCTAAAAGCATTATGGAACTGCGGCCCTTTCGTCAACATAAACTGTTGAAGCTTTCATACTCGTGACGGCATGCAAAGCCTGTATTTACGATTAATAATGCAGATGCTACTATACATGAACTTTATAATTTTAATAAATGTACAATGAAAAGTACCCAAAAATGCTTGAATGCTGATTGAAATTTACGTGAATTTAAATAAAGTAAATATTTTTAATTATCAGTTACGGATATTACAGTTCACGCAGAATGCAAATTTAGTTGCAGTACATAAACATACTGTTTTATTTATCGAATAAATGGTAAAGAGGAGTTTAAAAGCGATGTAATTGATAAAGCAAAAACGATGGCTTCGGAAATTGCCTTATCATGTACTCAACAGGATGACAGGATTAAAAGCTATTTTGAAATGCTTTCATAATTCCCATAATTGAAGCGCCCAATCAATAAAATTTGCAATTTTTTAAAAGCCAACAATAAAAATCTAAAAACGATTTTCTTTTCCTCTTCGATACCAATGCGTTTTGTAATATCCTGCAGATGCTCTCAATGCAAAACCCGCCAGGAAGTCACCCACACAAGAAGCCAAATAGCTTAATTGCTCATTTGTACAACGCAGCATTAAACACAGCGCAAAAACAAACGTAATAGAAATCGAAAAATACATATAAATCACGCCTATACATGCATATGCATTGGCATGGCATAGAGTAAACGTAGTTCTAAGCGTTTGTAAACACGTGCCTCCAGATTCGTAAATGCCATGGTGTTTATTATAACAATTCAATGGGATTGATGTTGAGTGATGATGTCTTTTTTGTGGGGTTAGGTTTCAGCAGCGATGATGACTGATAAGACGTCCATCAAATATGGACGCCTAAACTAGTAAAAGCAATGGCACAGTTACTAAAATCACACATCCAAATAAGTATAAACACGTCAAATTTACGAGATATAGAAAAATTATAGCTTTTCAGATAACACCTTTCTGCGCAAGCAGGGATATGTCAGAGCATTCAACTGGCACTGGCATTTAAAACGTAACAACGAAAGAATGCTATGAAAGGTGATGGAGACTTCATAGTTTGTTGGCACTGTCATCAACTCTTGACATTTATTCAAATGTCAAGCTCATGCATCATGCTAGAAATTGCAGCAAAGCAACAGCTAAAGAGCGCCCTTATGAGTCAAGAGGTATACTTTGCTCATGCGTGAAATACACATAAATATGCATGGTTTGGCAAGGCAATTTATCAAATGAATAATTGATATCTGTACAGTTGGAAATGCAGGCTAATTCAAAAGAAAGGCCCACTTGATAATTCCATTTAATTGGCGGAACGACCGCAATCTCAGTTCTAAATTTTAAATTGGTTGTCTGAATGCATAGGATGAGAAAATTCAAAAATGCAGCGTATACATTGAATCTGACACTGAACAAATTCAGCAAATGTATACTTTTTCATAAAAGAAATTATGAACAAACATATAGAGTAAAAGCTTATTTTCGCTTATCAGTATTTTTCATTCTGACCACGTTTTCTCAACCTCAAAGTTATAGACTGTACAAAGATTTTTATTCTCACATAAAGTGCAAGAAATCATTGTTTGGTCACAGCTGAAGAAGTAATTTTGTTTTCTTTAATACTTTTACTAAAACATTATGAATGAATGCACTTTGAAGAAAAAGTATTATCTGAATGCTTTTCTACAATGGATAAATCGTCCAGATACTGGTTTACAAAACACGTAAAATGACGTTCTTTTTTTTCATCCATGTACCAGACACAGTGGTATTTTTATTATAATATCGCTGAGGCGTACTTTTAGCTTTTAACCATGACTGAATTGCTTGTGAATTTGGAAGGACTCCAAAGTTAGCATATGGTAACGGAACATCAATGCTGGACAAGTTTTCGCTTCAGCGCAGTTGACCAATCTGATTCCCTCAGCGATACCCACCAAATCGTCTCTCTTGAGAATGCATTTACATTTTATTCACGCAATGTTGAAGTTTGGGAAAAAAATCCTTAGGCTTAGCAGCAGATAGAGAGCCCAAGATAAAAATATGATCGTTAGGTTACTACCTAGCTACAACCGTTGGACCATACTTTGTCTCTAAGTTGCAATTTTATTTTCTATCCAATTTGAAATAAAAACGAGCAATGCTTCAACCACATCAGAAAAATGCAAGCAATGTAAGTCTTTGTCGCTTTGTTCGTGTGCTTATTAAATTTGTTATGGGAACCATACTGAATTGAACGAACGAACCAAAATGCATTATAAAAAGAAATTGACTGGAAGCATGCATGTGCTGTAGACAACTAATACAAATAACATCTTCTACCTTGTAAAATTTGCCAAGAGGGATTTGAAATTTTTTAAAAGTAAAGAGTGTTTAAAAATACAAGCAATTGGAGCTTATTAAAAGTAGCAATAACATTCAAAAATTTAGACATTGTAGTAAGAGGTAACAACGAGAGCTCATCACATATGTATACTGTTTATAAATAATTTATAGAAAACGTATAACGATCAGGTGCATGTAAATAACTTTTGCTGGCTATATACATGCACACTGTATACCGTACAAAACATACATGAAGGTTTTTGGTAAAAGGCACAGACAATACAGGTACATACAGTATATGCCTGGGAGCTTTTATAAAGTCAATATTCCTATTTGGTACATGTATTTTTAAAAGCTTTTTACAACCCGTTATTTCTCGATATATCGCACTGAGTGTCCCATATCTGCGTGGCTGATGGTTCCAAAAGGGATCAATAAATGGCTGACAAGTTGGGAAGAAGTAAACCCAACAGCCTAAATATCGTGCTGAATAAAAATAAGCAGCGACTTTGATGCGCTTATAAGTAACCAAAATAGATATGAAAAACGCTGCTTTTACATCTTTCAGCCGTGCAGCTTTTATGTAAATTCGTCATGAAATGATATCGACAACTTCTGTATTTTTTTAATTTAACATCGTCGAGCATTAGACATTATTATGCCAGCTCTGAGTACAGCATTAATTTATTCACAAAGTCCCCCAAATGTCGCTTCATCGTTTATAGAATTATAGCAAATTTGGAATCAAAGTAACGGAAAAAAAATTGAAATGGTGTTGGTGTATTGCGCTGTCTGGATGCAGGCAGAGTCTTCCACTGTGGAGAGAATAAGAAGTCGATTCAAAAGCATATGTTAAAAAAGCATCTTGTAATTTTTTCTTTCAGAATTGGAATCATGTGACTGCTGTAGGTGCCAGATACGCAATGCTGATTTTATCTCAATTGTTTCTATAAAGTCTACGAACCTATCTGGGAATTAGGTAAAAAAAAACAAGAGCATACACTGAGCATGTTGATTCGTTGATTAAATGCTTTCGCTCTTGAAGAGAATTCCGGGCACTTCCGAAAATCGTTATGGATTTACACTGACATACGTGTACATGTATGCCACTTGACAATAGATAAATAGCGCACTTACTTCACAACTGACTTTAGTGCATGGATATTTGAAGTTAGGCTATCCCCTTGAGAAAAAATATCATGGATCTAATCGTGCAAAACTACTCCCGTGTTTACAGGATGCAGAGGATGGCAATTGAAAAAAATTGATAAATGGAAGATATTAATGGACTCATTTGAAAGAAGTCAGAAGCCACGAAATAGGATGTAATAAAGCTCATCCGGTTCAGCAAATAAGAGAAAGCTTGGAAACACAGCAGCATCCAATGGGAGTCTTAATAAAATTTCAAATTCCCCAAAGATAACGTGTTTGAAATAACCGGTAACGTAGTCCAGTATATATACTGACCTTTCAGATCAACAAGAATTTTTGTTAGCGAGTCTCTTCTCTCTTCTTGTATAAAATGGATGGCGTTTTGTGCTACCATATTTGGTTGGCATGACTGAATTGTCAACAGTCAATACATATGGGCATATACTTTCATTCTACCAAACACCAAAATTGGAAGCACGATAACAAATTCTCAGCAAACGAATTCCGAGGTGCCATGCATTGACTGACATTGTCATATCGAAAGTAAGCTAACTGACGTTATGATAAAATGTCATTCAATGTTGTCTTTTGGCACCCATTATAACATGGTTAGCATCGTTCATTAAGAAGATAAATAGCGCGAAATGTTAGCGTGGTATTGCACCGAAACAAGGCAGCCACAATCGATATTGGTTTTCTGGCATATTCTCAATAGTACGACCCAATTCACTTAGGTTTAGGCTTAGGTTTAGGTATCGTGCCGTGTAGTTTTTTTTGCAAATTTAAACTCACATATTGGGCAAAGAAATGGAAAACCTAGTGCTAGGAAAAGATCTAGTGAGTATTAATGGCAATCATATTCAAATATAAATATGAAACACTTTTTTAATCTCATAACGAAGAAAATGAACACTTATGGACTTAAACGACTGGATAAAACTTTTTGTGACATTATATGCAACCCGTTAATGTGAATCGTTCATTAGTTATTTAGCATAGATACGCTTCATATACTATATCATTGCTTTAATAGCATTACTATATTACTGCTTTAAATCATCCAAAACATTTTTGCTCATTAGCATATGCGATAATTTTCAAGAGTAAATAGTAGTACATTCCACGTTTATGGGTTTATGTCAGCATAATAGTATACTGCTGTTATTCTACAGTAAAAGCTTATTTGTGTAAGTATACAGTATGTAGAAGGTCGTGGGCAGACGGGACATTCTCTCGAGATTTATGCATCACATTAATTGGATGCAGTATTGTAAAGAACTGCCAAGAATATGCCTCGGTTGCTGACCAAGTGATGAAATGTCTAGCCCACAGATACTGGTTCCAAATACTACGCCAAAGCATGAAGCTGTTTTTATTCAAGGCAATATAAGCATAACGATATGTTTGCAAAAAAAAGTCACAGCTTTTCATGTCATAAAATACACCACTTGCAATTTTTTATAACTTGCATCTTTTTGACAATACCAATTCTAAATAGCCACAAGTTTCATCAATAGCTTTGACAAGAAGGACAATGTGTTGACTGCAAATACACCGCTTCTACTGCTGGTAGCTGTATTATGGATTTCTGACACCGACTTTCCTAAATGACTACTTTTAAAAGCTCCATTTTTCTTATCGTTTCCTGGTTGAAATTTACGACATTTTTACTGAAAAATTCGAAAAGGAAAATTCTGAAGCGCTACACATTTTCTGAATCAGGATGAACTCAATTCTATCAACTCAAAAACTAAAGATGCATTCACCATCCTGGTTATGTTATAAAATGAGACATTTATACAAGTACATGTAAAATCCATATGTTCGTTTCGGCGGTAATGTCAATAAAAAGTGTAATCCAATCCTTCGCATATCAAAATGATATGCAAAAGACGTCATATTTCCTTTTTAAAAATGTCATTTCAACCTGGAAAAATGAATTTAAACTGGAAAATTTCTCGCATCACAGGAACATCTACCGAACAGAAAACACATTCATTCGTGTCATACACGAAATATGACTGACTTATACTTTTATGCCATTCGTCCGTATCAACAGAATTACCCGCACCTACATGTAAACCAAATCATATAACCTATGTACCGGAAGCTAATATATAATACGAACCCTATCGTGAAATATGATCTTCAGTTTTCATGAAAGGCATTTCAAAGATTTATATTTTGATACCGAATCATAACATAATAAGGGTATAGCAATTCAACCCCTAACTATAAGGGCTGTTCACTAAAGTCCTTGTTGAAACATGAATTATTCATGTTAATCACACGAATGGGCTATTTACGAGGATTTTTCACAGCTTACACGGATATGCTCAAAGCATCTGCTTCAACATCTTATGATTGATCAAAAGTCAGATTCTTTCGCATTATTCGTATATGTCAAAAAAGATTGATAGACATCGAAGTTACTATCACGTGCCCCTGCTTATCATGCAGGCAGACTTCAAATTGAGAGCATTTCACGTTCATCGAAAACGAATTTTCAATTTTCCCCGAAGATGTAGGGTACGCATTTAAAATGAAAGTGGTCATATACATGTATAAAATTGCGATTTTTAAACCATAAAGTCCCGCACATCTTCTCAGCAATCCGCCACTTAAAAGTCGCATGTATTTTGTGTGGAGAATGGGGACGTGGAATTAAACCTAAACGCGAATCTCTTCCACGGAAACACCGTAAAAGAAAATGTAGCAAAGGAAACTATTTTCTTGAGAGAATAAAATTTAATTTTCCCTCGACATGGTATCAGCATTTTTCATTTCAAAGATTTAACATAAAATGCAGACTGTTGCAGGCAATGAACAGGATTGATTTTCAAAGCACTTCAAGTAGATACTGTATATCAAACTATACACGCAGGCAGCTGATATACAGTAATACACGTAGGCGTATTGTATCAATAGAAATGTTTTTTTCCTATACAGTATTTGGATTCCTTTCTACAGTGCATGTGTCGTAATAGGCGCGCTTCATAATGTTTCGCTGACCGCATATCCCATTTGTTTGATTGCCACTGTGCATGGTCAACACTGACGCGATATACAGAAGATGCTTAGGGCAGTTTTGCTCATAAACAAGCATCGCTTCCTATAGAAAACCAATTTCGAAAGCTTATCGTGAAAGGTCCGCATCCGCCATACACATTGATGGAATAACTGGCAATGCTCGAAAGCCCATTGATGGGATTGCTGGCATCATAGCGTGCAGTATATTGTCAAATATTAATTGTATCTGATGTTTAAGTTACTGAAATAAATGGCCTCTATTATTAGCCGTTCCTGGCAAAAGGTGCATATTTGTTATCGTATAGAGTCTGAATTTGTTTCGTTCAGAACGACGCGACGTGAATGCCCCGAGGACATAGCTAAAAAATTGAAAACTATAAAATAAAAATAAGGCGGAAATGAATATTTTGCGATGCGACCGAGTCGTAAAAAATCTATTTGCCAGAAAGCTATTCCGCGCGATGTAAATTACCTACAGGAGTTGGCAAAGTTACATTTCAAGTTTGCTTCCTGGATGTGCGGAGCAGATGTCACATGGGCTCTTGTGTCATTTCAGTGATCTATTGGAAATCTTGCGCCATCGTGAGACATCCGTTGAGGACGCAATGGCATTCGGTGAAAGCACCACAACTTCACATTTTACGCTTTCATTAAATCCCACAAAAAATGCTGACGACCCCCAACCCTACGTATCCAAAAGATCGCTGATGTGGAAATCGCTTCACACGTGGGTTTCGAAACTTAAATTGCAATAATTTTTCTTTCACACTAGCATGACTATTCGGTATCGAAGACCCAGCAATGTACTGTACTAAAAAGACGTTGAGAGAAAACGAGTTAATGAAAGGGAGTGATAATATTTTTCCTTTGAATGTGTAAAAATACCTTGTTATAAACAATTAATCTAAAGCATACTGCACTCCCACTCATTTGCATAGTATACGCAGCTTTGCATTATTTTTTTTGCCCAAAATAGCTAATCAAATAGATTTCCTTGTGATACCCTGTAAAAGGTACAAGGAACACATTTTGGAAAATGGTAGTACTCTTTAAAAAAAATTATTTCATGTACATGTACTTGGTTCACAGGAGTACCAGCTGGTAGCGCTGTAACCACGATTCTAGCGACTACTACGCCGCCTGCTGGCACTTCTTGTGAAACAAATACATGCAAGAAATAGAAAACCTTTAGGAGTTTTATCTTATTATAAACTTTGTTCCTTGTAGCTCTAACAGATTTTTTTAATTAATTTTTGTAATGAAGGTAGGACTTTATGATCACCTAGATAATGAACAATGGCTGATGGTTCTTGAGGATGTCACCTTGAATTTTTGCATGAGTGCAGATGCAACAACAAGAAAACACTTTAACTAACTTCATTATGCTTGAAAATAGTATTAATAAAAATCTGCATGAAACATGAGAGGTCGTCTTCAGACAAAATTGTGCCTGCGACACAAGACATCTTGGTCGTTTACGGAGATCACCTGGGACCATCAGTCAAGCAGGCGCTATTTACGCTCGGCTTTCAAAATTCATATGCAATATAGGAATTCCGGAAGGGGAATATGGCGCAGAAGATAGCAGATGAGAAATGGGCAAAATATTTATAAAATCCTTGCTACAATCGTTTTAGTCGTCGCTCGAGGCGACACCTTCTTCAGCGCAGTCAGCAGTGGCAGTGGGGCTTTAGCACGACATATATTGATCTTGTCTTTTTTTTCCAGAAAATCTGGGTTCATTTACCCGCAACGTGCCAACTACTTCTGCGCCGTGAAATGGGCCAAGATCCATGGATGGACTGAGCAAGAAGACGGAAATGAGCTCAGAGTAGATCCTGTGCATTGTACCCTGCTTCATACACTCAGTTTTCTCTTTTAAGTCCTCCTGGATGTTTGCGAGGCTCGCATATACGACGTATAGTAATAATAATAGTCGTAGTACCTATTGGCGATAACACGTCATGCAGTAATAAATGTCCTACAAATGAGCCAGGCCTGCGGTGTCGTTCTGCAACCTTCTCATCGCACAATGAAAAGGGTTATTAAAAATAAGTGTAATTCCCAAATTGCAGCTTAGGGCATTTGCTAGTATCCGTATTATTCGCTCAGCTAGGCCCCATTGCATGTTTCTTCTGCAATGGCATCACATTCTTCGTGCCAGTGCAAGAGCAGTCAATTAGATTGTGGAGCTTTCCCATTTTAACTGCATTGCTTTATTACGTACACAACTTAACTTAAACTAAACCTAATAAGACGGTTACTTGATTTTGACTGAAATTTACGAGAGATATAAAAATTTGTCAACCTCGAATCTGGTTTGGCATTCGGCAACTGCGTGTGTAGTCCCAAGTCATGAATTTCTCAAATCACGTTCGAAAGTGACAAACGGGAGCAGTTATGCGCCATCTTGGGCACAATTCTACAAATGCATACTATGAGCAAAAAAGCACAAGCTAAGATGAAAAAATCGAATCAACGTGAAATGAAGACTTCATATTTCTGCACGGATCAAACCTTCGTTACTGTCAATTCATTTGTCACATCTTTCTTCGTGCTAGCATGACAGCACTGAATATTTCACTAATATTGATTAGAAGAACACTCGTGTGATTTTCAGCAATATGACTGTTACCACCATATTCATGTACAGTAGCTGGCAACCAAGGAAATACATGAACATGCATCATGAAAGGACTTCTTAGATTCAAGACATGATAGCAAATCAATCCGGCACTTTACAAATTTCCTCCCAATGGATCCCTGCAACGCCTACGTCAGAATCAATTTGTAAACATAACGCGAATCGCATGCAGATAAACCGAGCAATAATGCAGATAAGTGCGTGGGTCCTGACTAGAGTTTAAATTAAATTATTTGTTTACCTCACCTTAGTACACTGCACTTCAAATGATTGGCCCCAGTCAGTTTTGCATCAGTCGGTTTAAATAAATCCAATTTCTATGAAACGAGGATGTGAGTTGGTAGGGTTTTGCATTTACGAATTTGCAGTCACAAATGTTTTGGCCGTGGGCCCAAATGTTATCTTTTCTAATTTGCATAATTGCACTTCGACCTTGTTAGAAACGCGCCACAGACGCAATCATTATGATGTCGTAGAATATGGCAGCTTGTAAACAGGTACAGAACATTATACTGTACCATACATGTATGGGCATATCCGTACATTACGTTGATGTTTAAAAGTCATCAATGTGATCGCACATGCAATAAAAATCGCTTAAAATATTTTCGCAAGATAGACGGTATATTCACTGTACTGGTACATGTACATGTATATGTAGGCCTATATACAGTATACAGGGTGAGGCATATGTCTTACGCTTGAATATATTCAAATTGGCAACAGCTAGGTAAAATCTGGTTTCAAAGTTTACATGGAGTGACGTGAGGATTCTAGGAAGCATATTGCACGTAACATTGCACGTTAAATTCTTGGTGCGTGCGAATCTAAAACTTTACCTGTTAAAGATAGAACAAAAAGTCCAATTAGGAAGTTGTAGAGCATGTGTGTATTTGCGACAATTATTTACCCCTTTTACGAAGTTGCAGTTGTCAAATTAATTTTATGCTGGTATGGAACCCTGCATTGCACGGATGCGTGGCGGAAAAGCTCGCTGTTCTTCTATAAATACCACGACAGTTCTCAGTTTGGCTTTGACCCCATAATTCATGTAAAAACAAAACCTCCGTTTTATTAATTTGTGCATAACGTGACTAACAGTGTATGACGTGAAATAAATTACCCAATTAGACGTAGGGAACTTTCCTGCCACGCATCCATGTAATGCAGTGCTGCATATATACGCGAAATAATGTTGCCAACTGTAACTTTGGGATTGATAAATAAATGTCGCAAATTTGGACTGCATCTTCATCGGTTAATTATTTCAGATTCGCACGAACCAAGAACGTGACGTGTAATGTCACGCACAATATGTTTCCTGGAATCCTCACGTCACACTCACGTTAACTGTGAAAACGGATTTTACCTAGCTGTTGACATATACACCTGTATACAGCTGTAGCTAACATCGTAAGTAACGTTCAGGTGTACATGTATACATAGCCTTACTAATGCGTTTTAGACTTTCCTTCACAACGTTCCACACTAATTTCACCCACATGTCCAATATAGAAAAAAAGTTGTGCAACACTGATGGAAACGGCATTTCTATTCTTTGTACTCTTATTTCATCGAATGGAAAAGAAATGAATTAATCCAATTGTATTTCGTCAATATACTCTTTCAAGCCGCCATGATAATTTAATCAATTCAGCCATTTTGCCAACTTTACAATTAACCGTTAACCTATTTTTACGGTTAACGACTCGGATGCGTAAGTCACCTCAGAAAACTGGAGAAGGCATTAGCATCCTGGGTGGTTAAGCTCTTATCGATCCGTACAATTATTCCTTTAATAGATCACGCTTGGTAGGCCTAGAGTTCCTTCGAATGTTATGACTTGGATTCTTAGTAGATTCCTCGTACTGGAAACAGGGTGACAAAATTGAAATTTGAAAATTCGCTGAAGGAATACATTTGAGGGCAATTTCGCACAATCCTGCAAACGTTCAGAAAAACAATAAACAGTAATCCATACCCTGATAATAATACCAGCATCATTTTTACCTCTAATCTTAAAACATAAACGAAATCCGCCTGTATGAAGACCACTCGTATAGCGTTGAAGCTCAATCTGATTGCTTAGCATCAAATAATTTGAAATGCCTGTTTTCACACGAGACAAAACATCTCAACGCGAATATTTATTTGCCATTTCTAAGAATGCAATCGTGCAATTGTTCCTGTCTGAATGACTTTTTCCCGTTATAAAAATCTTATAAGAGCACGTATATCGAGGAGGCGAGCCTTTTTATAGCTGCCAAGATCTAAGCTCAAACATAAGAAATTCGCGGAAAAGACTATTAGATGCCCTAACGATGTGTCACTTTCGTCTTTTGCTGGCCCATTAACAGAATACCACAGATGAGAATTAGAGCCTTTAGAAATTGTGCCAAAAGCGACTCCCTTTAATTCCCTACTACGCCTCTAGCTGTATAAGCATCCATCAAAGAAATGAAACGCGATAGGGCTATCGTAATAACTAAGTCTTTGCTGATATGGCGGGAATAAAACTGCGCATCGAAACCTCCATGGGATATCAGAAGAGATTTTATTTGAGACTAAACAATTTAATTTCTTGCCTCAGTCAGCTGTTAAAGGCAATGAATGAGCATGCCACACTGCGTTGAGTTATTGCCGAAAAAATGTGGTTTGACGCTGGAATCACTTCCTATGGATCAATTTGTCAGAATATTTTAGCCAATTTTGCTTTTGATAATTTGCTAATTTCGACGTAAATTCTACATGTATAAGGCTTTGCCCACACACAACACCGTGTCCACATATTTTTCAAACTTCAATGGTAACAATGATAATAATAAGGAAAACACGAGGCTGTGCTTCAGTATATGCCCCACCGTTGTCCCCCCTCCAGCAAAGACTACGAGAAAGTGAGCTTCTCCTAACGGCTCGTAGGTTGGCAGTGATTGCCTGGAGTTAGGGCAGGCAAATTAAAGAAATTGCATCTTTAGGTTAATTCATGTTAGGATAAGTTATGCTTGGATAAAAACATATAGAAAGGATAAATCCCAACAGCTAGGACATCTGTCCGTCTTGTCTAGTATAAATAAAAATATTTAGCGCACATTGGGGGCTACGTTTGGAGTAGTTCCAAAAACGGTTCTGTTTCATTTTTGGACATATTTACCAAATTCTAAAACGTGTTTTGTATAAGGATATTTTTAGAAATTTGTTATGTTATGCAGACCCATGGGAATTAAGTACATGGGCGTGTCCTTCCTCATGTTTAGCGTTAAAATAATTGCATGTGGTTTGCATTACAGACAAACCACAGGCAGAGGGGGATTCTCCCCACAGTGCCACTCTTGTGGTTGTTGCCCAATAACGTTCTTTTAGAAGAGATGACAAATATAAATCCGTAAATTTAAAAAGGCGAAGATGTGGACTGGCTGTTTTATCTGAAAACAGAATATTTACAGCAGAAACGAATATCTTAGATTTTGCCAGCAAAATCCCCTAAAACAGGCCAAACCAGAGGTCAGTCACATGTAAAATTCCAAGTGACAAACCCCCATACCCCCAGGCCTAGGACACATCCTCACGTGCAGCTCCACGTGTACCAGGTGGCCAGAAAACAAAGCTACGGGAAGCTGTAGGTCAAGAGTTGCAAGTTCAACATTCACCAAGAACAAAGGCCAGGAAATTGGACATAGAAGAAAATCCATATAGGGGATAAACCCATTCCTCCCAGAACATTCTGTGGCCCAGATTCGGGATATAAAAGAAGGAAGAGGAGAGGAAGGACTTGACTTCTGCTTGGGACCACTTGCTGGGTGTCCCCCTGGTCGAATTGCCCATTTCCAGTCCTGTTCAGGACAGAAGAAAAAACTGCATCTTGCTGATTTGCCTTGTTGGCAACCTACCTGAAGCCTGAGCTACATTGCCTTGCTGGCAATATCTCCAAATCCTGAACTGTACTTCCCTCTCCATGCCAGTGCTGCCCCTTGAAGGAGTCATCAAGCAGCCCCTCTACACCACCGAGCATACCTGCAAACTTCTGGAAAATCAACAGGGAGCGTTTGGGCGAAATGCAACTTGAGGAATTCTAAGGCAAACAACGAAGTTCAACACACAGGTTCCAGTACATCTTCCCGCAGGACTGGCACGCGTCGGACTTAGTGCAACTCACAACAACTGCATAACCATCACCTGGACCTTGGCGAGGATAACAAAGTTTGAGTATTTGCACCAATTTATCGTTAGGGTTTAATTGTCAGGAGTGTATCGAAAATGTCGATTGTGTTTAATGTGCATGTTAATATAGTTGATTGTGTAGCTTACTAGGGCGCCTCAGAGGCACATGAATCTCCCTACAAGGAGTGATAGTGGTCAATAGGCCAGATCCCTTAGCAGGGGGAATAGAAAATTAGGCGGATATTTTGTTAGGCTTTCCAGAATGTTGAATACGTTATGAAATAAGTTGATGGTTGATATTCGAAATGTGTAGACTTTCCTAGATTTTGATTAATAAAAGTATCAATTCCAATTTAATTACCTCGATCAGTACAAATTCTTCTAAGTCCTTAATACGAACCTGGCCCTCATAGGTCACTACGAGTCAGGAGACGGACTGGGTTATTTTCCAGGTTGGACCTGACTTAAAACAAAAATCCCGTCTACAAAGAGCAGTCAAGTACGGGTTAAATACAGATGAGCTTTTACCTACTTTTTGGTTTAAATGTGCTTTTCATAAAATTGAAGCCCTATTCAAACCCGTTCACACCCATGCATGACCCAATTTCAAAATCTTTTGTACAAGATTATGAAGACGTTTTCAGTTGAGACAAGTGTACGAATGATGATGCCATCCTCACTCGATCCCATTCTTTCACCCTTTCAGTCAAAAATCGCCATTTCTACATGAACCCTTCATTCCTTTTAACTGTTGGTATTTTATACAAACAGTATATGTATGTTATGGGAGTTACTAGTCGTCTGTATGAGCTGCGCGTTATGTCAATAAAATTCAGAAAACAAAAAAGCTAAGAAAAGTCGATTGACCCACTACTTTTATTGTGACTAATTCACTTCAGAGAACTGCTTGGCATAACTTCACGCTGCGTTATTTTTAGCTTTTCAGTAGAGTGCTCAATTTAATGGGGAGTTTACCAGGTTTCGCCAAGCTGTTGCTTTGTTTTTCTGAGAAAAAAAAATTAAGCAATTCGACAGCGTTATTTCAGATTTACGACAAAGTTGCAAATCTTTGGGGCAATTATATTATTTCACGTAGATGCGATGCAGAATAAAAATGCAACAAACTGAACTCTCACTGATCACAAAAGTCCTATAACTCTTAAATACTTTTTAATGAGTACAACGTTTTCTAGCATTCAGGAGAGCCTCATTCAACTTCCAGACATACAGTATATCGTTATTTTTGCGTGATCTCCAAGTTTAATTAGTACTTTGCATCAGGATTAGGAAAGCAAATACTTTTCACAGTTGTAATTGCACGACACGGATGACCCGTGAAACTGGTTAGAATTATGGCAATGACTATCCACCTCTTCACTTTTGGATACTTCACAGGTGAGTATATGGTACCAGTTATTTTGGCTCCAACCCGCTTTTGTACCTGTCTCAGATGACCTCTGGCTAACCCGTTAGTCTCGTTTAGTATTTAAAGATGAAGAAAACCCCTGGTTCGCCATTTTACTGATTGCAGTCGAAGCACTTCTGATTCTCTACTTCCTATATTTCAAACTTTCATGAATATATTGAGGGGAAAACTTGCGGGGCGCTATTGTTTTAAAAACACGTTTGCTTGCTCTTCAAAACGGTTATCTCTCCTGTGGCTAACCATTGAAAAAACTACTGATCATATCAACGAATTGAAATACATTTATAAAATGAATCTTTCGCTTTTCCAAAGAGCTAAACAGTGAGCCACTGCAAGATAGTGAACGAAAATGTCGTCTTGTTACCTTGGTACTGTTATTAGATTACAGATGCAGTCGCTGTATTATAATGCAAACCTAACTACGTTACTAATTTTACATTACGACGTTTTGAGATAATTTCACAAAGTAAAAAGCAAGGAAATTCAAAGAGTACAGTAGAAAGAGCAGTTAATTCTCTGAGACGGTTTCCAGAATTCAATTGAATGACGTTATTATAGGGCACCAAAGCAATAAAAATACTGCGCTTAATTAGTGCACATATTTCTATAAACCAGTACTCAATAACATTAATTATAGTTTTCATGTTGTTGGGCATAAAACCTTATATATACTTTATCGATTAATTTATACTTGTACTGATTGCATATGGTAGAAAGAGATGAAAGATGACAAGATCACTTTTAAGAATACAGCTCCTTGGCAAGTTAGTCGATTTTTATATTAAAATACATCCATTTTCATACTGTAGGAGGTGTTAAATATACGCCATGCAGCACCAGTTCAGAGCAGGACAAGATACGTTTACATTTGGAATGTTACCATTGGTACTCAATCAACTTATTGGTTTCTAAAAATATGACACAAAATATTAAGCAGAAATTTCGTAAATAAGCGTAAGTAACGGCGTGTAAACTATAGAAGTGATCGTTGTGAATAGAGAGAATTTCACTCTTCATCGATTCAGAAAATTGATAGTATTATTCGCGCATAGGTCGCAATACAGGCAATCTACCAAAGAATGACAAAGTGCGGGATACTTTCGTCCTCTTGATACTGTCATTGCAAAACTTGGTCAAGCAAAACAGATACGATCTTTCTTTTGATAATGCCCGCCATGCAATATATAACATTTCCAAAACGCAGTCGAGTGGACACCTGTAAGGGCCATTACAAATTCCTTTGAAAGGAAAATTCGAATCGCTCAAAAATACGGCCACGTGCTATCGACAAACACACCTTAGCCTCAAATCCTAATTCAAATGAGGCAAAACAAAGCTCTGCACGATGTGCCAATATTGAATGTTGACTGCGAATCGATTCTCACAGCTTTTCTTTTTTTTTCCGCTGAAAATCGATTTCGTGTGACAATGTATTTGAATACTATTCATAACAATAGAACGCCGGTTCTATGGCGTTCTTATTCTGAATTCTCTGGTAATATAGTTCAGTTAAACAGCACCTTCCTAATGAGAAAATCATCGTAAATTATGGAGGAAGTGGGGTTTTAATGAAAGGCCCCGGTATAATTTAATCTGAATAAAATTAAATGGTGCACAAATTCCTCGTCGCCAGGCACTCTTCATTTAAATAACAAATGGGAAAAGGGTCTGCTCGTAAGACCATATGCTAAAAAGATTAAGAACTGCATTTGATGATTCACGCTATGTTAAAGGGGGACAGCTGCTCAAATTATTACCAATTGTACCAAATATGGAAGTGCATTACCGACATCCTGTTGCGGCGTGGCTTTCATGTTTGCATTATTGTCAGTGTACTACCGGTAAATTTTGGATGTCATGCCAGCATTTTGAAGACACACCGTAGTTCTACATATGCTAAAATGGTTCAAATATACTCGCAATTTCAGATCGTGTCTTCAGTTAAGTACCTCCGTATAATTAACTCATTTTCTTGTCCATTAAACACCAATATGGTCCTCAAGTAGCTAATCTGAGATAACCAAGCGGTTTCATCCTTGAAGAATGAGTCTGCGAAGTGTTATTCCACTCGCTTTTGCAAGACTTATGTGCTCGACGAAGCAAGAAATCGGAGCTCGTCCTTGAGCACATGCACTTTCAAAAAGAGCGACTACTATTTAAGATGCTAATCATTCCTATAGAGCTGAGAATGCGAAACATGTTAAGGCCACAGAAATGCCATGGAGAACTAAGCACAATGTCAAAGTGCATGCTGCGCAGCAATTGAGAAATTGAACAACAGTCTTCGTATAGAATTTGATTCCAGGGCCCTATTTCATAAAACGTGAGGAGTGAAACGTGCATCTCAAGGATTATGAGAACCTGGTTGATGAAGCAAGGATAATACTAGGTCATCAACCAGGTTCCCATAATCAATGAGCTGCACATTTCACTCCTCATCCTCAAGTCTTCACGCCTCACGTTTTATGAAATAAGGCTGTGTTATCAAATATGTTGCCCATTTCTACGGATCGAATTGCTGCAATACATTTACAGCAATTATTTCGATAGTTTGAAGCACAATTAACTCCTTAAGGACAATCCTGCATTTGTGCTTAGATCAGTTTTACATCCGGTTACAAAAGTGACGTACACGGTACAATACGTCGGCTTAAATATTTTGTTCCAGCCAGTGGTTATATATACAGTGTACATGTACAGTACTTTCCCAGTTGTTTTAAGCGTACTATATTTTATGCACAACGTAGATTTCCAATGTGATTTAGAATATAGGTTTACATGTACATAGTAAAATAATTATAGTATGAAACATAAAAATGACTTATGCAATATTTCTTGCAAAAACTTTCATGGGTTGCATTATTTTATACTGAACTGCAGCGCTTAGAAAAAGTATTGCTAGTTTATTCGAATTCTTCTGACACTGACATAATATAAAATATAAAACGCGTAACAGTAAAAAAAAAGTATTTTCATAAATTACTTTAAAGTCTAATGGCAATTTCCAGTTATAATGTGAGTGCTTGACATGACTCATATAGTTAAACATTATAAAACTATTTCCTGTCAAATTATTCTCGAATGAATAAATACTGAAGATCCAACAGGTAAAAAACTTGTTATGCATGAACTCATACAGTATTTGCCCCGAGCGTTGGCTGTGAAAATGGCGTCTGAAGCATTTACCATATACATGTACCTTGCAATAATTACTGTTTTTAATTATAGTTATGCGAGCGGGATATAATGTACGTTAATGGAACGTGGACTAATTGTAATGGACAGCATGAAAATGGGATCATAACGGAAGGCAAAATGCAGTAATTGGAAAACACCCATTCGGGGTTAATGTTACCCGAAAGCACGTGGGTTTTGGATGAACATAATTCCAGCAGAATAACAACTCCCATAATGGATGCGTGAAGGACTCATTTCATTGCCCATTGGACGAGAATAATCAACTATAGCATTTCCGTCCAAGCAACGTGTGGTTGCAAAACACATCGACGAAATAACCTTTTGGTCTGTGATGAATTAGTTACCACAATCTCTATCGTTGAAAGCCATTCTTGTTTACGAACATGTGGTAAACTAATACATACAGTATAACATCGTTTATTTTTGGCTATGCAAATATGTCACGGATGTGCACCATCCATGCCATATAGCATTGGGTATATTGCGGGCTAATAAACATGCGCTCGGCATACAACTTTAATTAAAATCTGGTGCAGTTTTGCAGCAAAATTGCTGTATAACGGTCACCTTGGTGATCCATAAACGAACACTGTATCGGTTATACAAATTACGTATATGGATCCAGGATCGTTAAAACGATGACGTACGTCTGGTGTTAGGGATTCTTCATGCAACAACGGAAAGAAATGTGACATACATATGGCAACCAGCTGTCTATAACTGGTTGAACCCTGTTAAATAAAAATAGGTGATTTTAAGAGCTTTGACGTAACGGATTTGTCTAAAAATAACGCCCTGACAGCAACTAATGGGCGTCATGACACTTTAATGGTTTAGCTTTGAGCTCATCTTCAAAACACTACTCCACATTGCTATAAAAAGACAGTCATGCAAAACATAAGTCATGCCTTTCGGAAATAAAAGCTCAAAAGTAAGGTAAACGATACAATACTCTTAAAAGCGTGCACTCATTCATCACAGTGGGGTGATAGCCGATCTCCGCTGAACCAAGTTACCCAGGAGATCAATGCAAGTGCATCCAAGTATCCAAATAGCCAACAAGGGATAAATGATGCAAACGGTCGTCTCAATAAAGAGAGCAAATCCATGACAGTCTCTACAGCAGCACTGTTCACGGATAGCTCTCTTTATTGAGATTGACCCTAGGGAGGCCATTCAAAATATGCAAGTCCATCCGAAGTAGGCCTCCAATGAAATATGGTCATGCAGCCAATCACTGGAAAAAAAGGTAATATTGATTAAATTAGACAAAACATGCGTTTGCTAGGGTTAAGAATTTGGAATCACGCATAATGTTACTGAACTTATTTTGAAAATGTGAATTACGTGACTTGAAAAGCCACGATTTCACGAGTAAATAATAGCTGATGCAAAAGCTCATTACAACCATGCGATTCTACGAATTTTCGAAAATGGCAGTGGATATTCCAAATCGAGTTGAATTTACAACACGTGAAGCAGATACATGTACGAGTATAAATTTCGCTCTAAAAGGAATCTAACCCAAACCGCCCGTTAATTTTGACACAGGAAGATAAGAACAAATCAAAGATAACAAAATCAAAAATGCCGCCTTCAAAGTGTCAAAAAGCTTCAGCCTTTTCAAACGAAGTCTGAAAAGCGTTTACTTGTGAACATGTATAATAATATTTCGTAATAGGCATAAGAAAAAAAAGCACCAATTTGGCTAATAATATCTGCACTTTATTCCGGTTTTAAATTTGCGAATTTAATGAGTCGAGTATATACACGTATTGCTTTCTTGGCTGTTTAGTGGTCCATTTCAAATAATACATGAATACTGCACATTCAGCAGCCATGAATTATAGAAAGTAACCAAAATACCTTCAACAAATAAGAAATTTCCAAAGAAAATATGGATCGTAGGCTCAATTTAGGGGGTAACAAATAGTTCTGAGGTCATTCAACAGATGTCGAATTTATTTGTCCATTTTCTTTTCACCAGAAACGAAATATTCCCTTATCCGATTTTATATTTGTCAAAGGAGTGACCTGTTCCGCTAAAGGAAACAATCTTTCCGAAGAAACATTACTTATCCAAGCCGCCTACTGGTAACTTTATACGTGCAAATATGAAAGCACTATAAATGCACGTGCGTGTAAATTTGGATGAGGTGCAGATTAAAAATGGGCTTACCTTAGAGTTAGTGGCCTATCGCTTTACCGATTAAACAAATTAGATTTACCCATCTGATATTGCATGTTCCACTAAATTTACAGAAAGGCTGACTATCGAAACATTCTAGGAAACTGCCAAGCTACCTGGCAAGCTTACTGGCTGATTACACAGGTTTATACTTAATGGAAATATGGTGTAGATAAGCATTCGGAGATCTATTACGTGGAAATTTGTCAACTTGCCTAACAACTTGTTGTTTGCACTTAGAAACAGGGCGAAAAAGCAAACACAAAGTAATAAAACTGGCTTGGCCATAGTCGGAGTTAATATTTGGTTTTACCGCCTCACTACACAGGCTTCCTGTGCAAATGCGCTTTATCCGAAAGTCGCTGAGTATACTTTCTTGGAATAATGCAAATCTCATTTAACTCGAATAGTGCAATGCCCTGGACCACCTGACTAGGCAATTTGGGGACCGTTTCTATATACAGGGATAACTTGGTTATAGGGATACATTTGTATACGTCACAGTATACAAATGCCTATTGTACGTCGCATCGATTTTAGTTAATGTATTTTGGAGCCAGTAATCAATGTTGAAAATTATGTTTTTAAGGTAAAGTTATAATGTTATGCTATATATTTATACATAAATAACTAATATTTACGCTCGTAATAACAATTTACTGACATTTTCAATACTGGAAGTGTGGCCAGTCACTACCTTAACTGTATTAGTAAGAATAAACACGCCACTACCAAGCTGATCTCATGAGCATTATATTTTTTACTCAAGCTAAGACTTCATTGCCCTTATTTTCTGTTGTCTAGGATACTGACGTCTTCTGACGCAATCCTGCACGATCATGCAGCCACAGATTAATTCTTCCAATGAAGGCTTATAGTATTTAATTATGGATTATATTTATAAGTTAACTATAAGTATAGTGAGAAAAATTCTAAAGCTCATCAATTAGGAATGCCTGACTTCAATAGGGATCCATTACAACTGTACTTTTGCAGACAACCTTATTCACATACACACATAATTGATAAAATGATAAATATTCATCAACATGACTAGCGATATTGCAAGTAACTTTGAAAAACTTGCCAACGAACATGATATCGGTAAGAAGTACAATCCCTTTCGGAATGTTCAGTCAATTCGGAAATGTTGCTAAGCTTCAACATTTCAAGTTCACAATTATCGGTAGAAATGACTTAAAGCATTCGGGATTTGGTAAAATCGAATGTTTAACTAGTCAACTAAGAATGAACAAACCTCATTCTCACTGAATTTTCTGCAATTAATTTCATTATCAACTAAACCTTTAATAATGAAATTGACAACCAGCCTTAATCTAAGAAAGCTGAACGTAATAACCATGCTCACCAAATGATTTATACATACCAACAACATCATGATTACGTAGTGAACAATATCCCACAGAGAAGAAGTGCAGAAACTACTAGTTGGTATACGACAAAAATCACTTGAAAAGTCGATCAAACAGTGAATTACATAAACTAGCTAGCTGGCGATTTTTAATTAATTGTATAGCTTTAGAGAGAGTACTATACGTTAAGCTCTCCCCAAAACTTGTGCCAGGATTGAAGTCAGTCGCAGTATAAATATACTCAGCTGAGATAAAAGGTATTTGCACATGTTTATGCAACAAAGGGCGGAAGTTTAGAAAGAATTCCACAGCAACAGAACGTTGCTAACCTTAAAATCGAGCAGATCACCGAATGTACACACCCATATAGGACAACTCACAGTTCCATTCTTTCTAAATGGCACGAAATACTTCGTAATCAACATGAAACACGCCGATATTTAAAAATTCAACCGAACCTAAACCGATGAACAGTTCCCATGCCAAAAATGAAATCATATTTCGCAATAAATTGTTGGAGTGATAATAATTTATGGCAGCTATCAGTTTATAACGTTTATGTTACAAAATGCTATAAAGGAGTATTGATCATAGGCGTGCACCTGTTGTCATTGTTAACAGGCGTCAAAATTAGATCCTTTCGTCAATTATGATAATGATTTTTGCTTAAAAAGAAGTGTATCAACACATTTACATTAGTTGCCTTAAACATTTATGAAAACGATATTCTTAACATGTTTTCCATGATTGGAATATACGCATAATGATATGCGGAAAAGTCATGTATTTCCAGACGCGTACTATATTATATGGATTTTGTATTTTAACTTTTTGACACAATAGTAAAGATGAAACTCTTCTTGTCCTCATTCTCCTCGTGTTCCCTTTTCGGGAACCAAAGAGGACTAAAAGAAAGTCACTTGGCATAAATCGATTTGTAATCATTGTGACAGTGAGGTTAACCTTAGAAAATAAAACAAAACAAATCTGCGAAGATAATTCTTATTACTTAAGTTTAAATTAAAACTATTTAATGGTAATTATAGATGCCAATTCATGTATAATAACAAATGGTATCGGTAAATGCGTAGTTGAATAACTTTAAATCGTTGACCCTTGCGTGACGAAACTATTTCAAGTGATCGAATTTTATAGTATATTATCACGCTTGTTTTTTTGCATTACTAGCAAGTGTAGTAAACACGGTAGAATGCTTATAAAGCAATAATATCAACTTTAAACAAAATAAGCAATATTTATTACCATAATTTACGCTAATCGCCACAGAGCAGCTTTAGCAGTGATGATAATATATTTAACTGATACGCGAGTCTCTTTTTTTTTTTTTTTAAAAAAAGCAACAGAATTAAAGAAACGCCACAAATTCAAGTCAATTTCTCGAAAGCTTATACACATCTAATTTGAAAACTGTCAAACGAAATGTATTATTAGAATAGAACGTAGCGATTCAATCCTCAGATCGCGCATTTTTGAAAATCTATGGTCAAAAATTCTATTGAGAAAATTACTTAAGATTACATATTGGGATGCACGAGCAATATGATATACATGTATATGTACATGTAACTAACCAATACAACGTAGTGTATATGTTTGTCCCCGTAATTTTCAAATATAGATCCAAAGTTTAATTTATTGGTACGACAAAAAGGCCACATAGTCAAAGAAAATAAACGGTATGAAATTTATGGATTATTTGAATTGATAGATTAAACTCGAAAAATACCAAAAGGTGTAGTATGCATCTTAGCCTACTATTCTATATTTCAAAAAGAGCATATATTTTACATTTAGAAGCAAATCACTTTCAACACTATAAATATTAACAACGAAACAACGTTAAAAGATATCTTTACCCTTTAACATAGTGAATACTCGTTACTTCTACTGGGAATATACACTATGTGTTCTCCTTAAAATGTGGAGCAATATGATCCAGGCTACACCCTACTTTTTAAAATGTAGAATAACCGTAATTTAAGGCCCAATAAAGAATTTACAATAGCTTTCTCGGCAATGGAGCTCCAGCTAGCTTATCAATTTCAAAAAATGAAATGTTGACTTTTTATCCAATCTATTTATAACAGTATCTCTTGATTCACTAAAATAAGCGGTACCATATTTGGAATATAAAAAAAACAAACAATGTATTACGTGTCTTCTTGTTAACGCGAAATATTGTGTAAATATTTGACGTTATATAGAAAGTCGTTTGGAAGACTTAAAGGCTTCCAATCAACAGTTGTTGATCTAGGTCGCGGTACTTTCATTAATATTTGTCATTGGGTTTATGCTAATAAGATATTTTTCATTTTAATTAAGTTTAAGTTGTTGCCCTCTAAATCTACATGTAGTTTAAACATGATAAAACTAGGAACAACAAAGTTATTTGTCAATTAAGTCAAATAAAAAGTAAAGCATCGTGCCATTAACTTACAAGATGCGTTTTCTAAAATTAATTAATCCGGAATATATAATGAACACTTTGTTTAGATGCTTTTAATAAGATTGCATCATGTATTACAAGCTTGTATATTGATAAAGCTATCATTTAGCGAACGTGGCATAAACGTCAACGACACATTAAAAATGTACTTATAAACAGCCACAAAGAAATCAGTTTTCTAAAGCATTCAATTAGCAAATCACTCTTGTAACAAATTAATGCATCCATATCGTTTAAACTTTATTACGTACTGTATGTGTCGCAAGCAACCCACGAGTTTTGCACCCAGCAGTAAGCTCATGCGTGTTTTCACAAAAGCAAGAGGTCGAAGGCATCCCTATAACAGCGCCATTAAAAATTTCGAAGAAAATGTATAGCAAATCACCATAATGACTATATTTTAATTAAGTATACGCTGTAACTGGAGACAACATACAAGATGGGCGATCACTGATCACGTCCAATATGCCGTATATTGTGATTTGTTTTTATCGACTCTTGGAGACTCATGCAACAAAGGTCAATGAGCGACGTGTTTCATTTGGAACGACCTATGACAGCCTATCTATCATTGATAACAATTTCTAGGCTCACGCACCCCATTTTGATAGCGACTTAAAGGATGATGCTTGTTAGTCATTATTTGAAACATTTCTGGAGAAACACAAGGCTGAACAGTGACAGCTAATGATCAGACTTCAAGTTCTCGAAATAACTAAGCCACTCGCAATGTTTCACAGAAACCAATAAAATGTCTTAATGCGCTAAATCAATAACGTGAATATTTGAATTTATTTTCCCAAGGAAGATTACTTTTCACGCAGTTCCCCGACGTTCATCCATTCGTTGATTTCCCAGCGTATGAAAAAATCAAGCATGCTATAATTATGCTAATTTTTCTATTATTACTGAAGTAATTTTCGTACGACAAAATTTAGGAAAATTAACGCAAACAGTATAAATATGAGGTAACTTCGACTGTCGGAAATATTTCGATATACCGTATACAGTTTTATCAATATTTATCAAAGGCGAAACTTTCGAAATATGGCTGTTTGAAGGATTAGGAATATTGCACATGTAAATATTGTACAGCTTAAAATCTTTTGGTATTAATTCAAATAAAATACATAATCGTAACAATATTTATGCCAATGGTATTTTATTAATAATTTTCGTAGTAATAGAATCAGACTAAGCTCTAAATAACTATGGGAAATGAAAACAATTCATACTAAGGTGAATTGTGTGCAATAAAACCAACGCATGTGTTTAAAATATTCTCTTTTTTTTACGATGAATTGTCACCAGCGATATGAAAATAAAATATAAAAATAATAAGTAATACAAATCAACAAACATTTCCGCTCATACTTAATTCTGGACTTTCAGAATTCGACATAAACTCCATAAAATACATCAAATTTGACTGTTAAGTGGGGTTGCTATTTATCGCTTGAATCTCTTTTAAAAAATAATTATATTTGGTGAAAAGGGTTCTGAATGTATTCGAACACCCCCATTGCAGTCCTATTTTCCAGACATGAAGATCAGTTTCTCTCCCAGAGTCAATTTTTCGAGAAGAAATAACCCATCTAGATCTCCACGATACAGACGCATGCAAAAAGTCGCTGCATATAATCTTTTGTTGAAGGAATATCAGTTTAAGTGCATTGAGGTACAATATACACATTTCTGGCGTGCACACATAGAACCACTTAGCAGTAAAGTTACTTCGTACAAATTATGCACCTCGTGGAAAGCAATTTCAGCGTCTTCTATCGAATGGGACTAAATATAGGTCAGTTGCTCAGCGAGCAGAATTTCAATTTGGAAATAGCATTATAAAGAACATATTTAGTGCGGGGATCTGAAGATGCAATTTTGTCGATACCAGAGCTACACAAAAACGTTAATGTCAATGTGGTGCAGTCTTAAGATTTCCAGTAAGTCGTCTTATACAATCCTGATACAGTTGCACTGTACAATGCATTTCCCAGAAAATCTCTTCATGTTTTAAATAGAAATTTGTCATTAATGTGTGGATTATTGCTTTTTTGCACGCAAGATTTAACGTAGGATTAATTTAAAAGCTGCAATATATCATACAGTACGCTCATCGCATGTTGAATTGTAGAAAAGTCTAAACGAAAACAGCAACAGGTGTGCAGCTATTTTTTTCATTAAAATTTTAATTTTAATCCGATTTAACGTTTCGCTTCGTCAGCGCTTTTCTGAACTTTCGTGTGAAACTTCCATTTGTCATTACCAGAAAAATGCAGGATTTGTCCGCAACTTTTAATTACAATTTCAGAAAGAGCGAACAAGCACCATAGTGATTCTGGGAGAAATTAGTGGCCGACACATTGTGTACATAATGAGCTCTGCATCGAGTGGGGTATATTGTAGCATACGAATCTGCTTGTGCATTGTCAGATGCAATGAAAACAACGAAAAACCTGCTTTTTAATTTAGTCACATATGGTAATGGCACATGTAGAAATGTATGTGGTACGAGCACCGTTATACTGTATAGGCTACAAAAAATAAAAGAATATACAGTATAGTTCCATGCTCCACGAATTATAATATTGAATGGAAATTATAATATTCGGGCTAAACAGGTTTTATACGCAAGCAACTTTGCTGTTGCTCTTGTAATCAGTTCTGGTAGTTAAATTCAACCCGTAAAATGTTTCACCAGAGCGTCATAACAGTGTTCTTGTACTCTTTTAGATTAAGTACATGTAGGCCTATACAAAGTTACAAAAAACCTCTGCATACTGTACGAGAGAGCACTCTCAAATTTGACTTGCAAAAACTAGTTATTTTTATTACAAACGCATGTAAATTAAAGGGCTTTATGATGACAGATCTTGCATGCAATTGGCCTCAAGGATCTAACTTAAATTGCTACATGTATTGGAAAAAAAGGGAAAAGCAGGCCGCTGAAGCATAAAATACTTATTTTATACAAGTATACTGTACATTTACTATTCAGACGCCAAAACTACACACACGAACGTACATGTACATTAAGCTCATTTCAATAGTTTGGAAAACACGCTCGTTTATCTCTGGGGTTGCAATTGCGCGCTTGAATCAACAACAGCGCCGTATATGGTATGAACATTTACATGTACATATACATGTATACTTTTATATGGACCTTAGTTTTGAGTTTTTCCACATTCCCAGGAATTAGAATCGTTGCAACATAATGTTTGAAAACATGTAATCTAATTCTTGAAAACTCCCACGACACCTTATCAGCAATACATGTACATCTACTGAAGCTACTGCAATAACAATGGATATGAAATGCATCTTTAAATATGATGCACTTAGCACAGCATACAATACATTAATGCACCCCCAGTGTTTGTGAAAGTTGGTTCAAGCATGTTGGAAAATATTGGGAATTGTTGGGAATGTTGGTTTCGATGTGGGAAAATGATGGTCGTATGAGGTGTTGTTGACTTCTGTTGGGTGTGTAATGTAATGCTGGTTTATGCTGGTATGAATCAAAAGTTAATTAAAACCAATGTAATTTTTCTCAATCTGCTCTGTAGCCGATAAATTAACTTTTAAGTATGTGTTATTTTGAAAATTTTAATTTGT